>CAJVPQ010000480.1:0-27250 GCA_910591825.1 Funneliformis caledonium
TTCATTATTGTTTTATATTTAAAAGTTTTTATCTATTTATTACTATTTAAAATACATAAACATACTTGTTATTTTTTATTCTTTACCATTTAAAATACATGAAAATAATGAAAATGTAGAATATTTTCATTTCTTTTTAAAATCGCGAAAAAAAATTTTAAGTACGTGAAAAAAATTTCTAAGATAAAAGTTACACAAAAATATGTGGCTGATGAAGATTGATTTAAACCAATCATATTTGAGAAAAGGGGGTCTAGTAATTATGTCACGTCTGAAATGTGTGACAGTTACAGCGATCAGGTGACAAATATTGTGTGACAATATGCTAACACCTAACCATTCCTAATACAGAACTTATCGTCGTAACTGTCACACATTTCAGCCTGCATGATTTTGACCCAAAATAGGAAATGATTATAGATGTAGCATTTTACATTGGCCTATATGATTTTAACCCAAAATAGGGAAATGATTATAGATGTAGCATCTTACATTGGCCTACATGATTTTGACCTAAAATAGAAATATTATCAAGACGATCATTTCCCTATTTGGGTCGTAATCGGAAATGATCAAGATGATCATTTCCCTATTTGGGTCGTAATCGAAAATGATCAAGATGATCATTTCCCTATTTTGGGTCGTAATCGGAAATGATTATTAGTGTAGTATTTTACATTTATGCTACAGTTTTTCACTTATTCTTTCTTTCATACTTCAAAATAACAATAACCAACAAATTCTTTTTTTTCAAAATGTCGTCCACCAACAAATATTTCAAAGGAATACTTCAAAATGACAATAACCAACTGCCTCTATATTTTACGGGCTTTCCTGTCCTGGCTCTCAACGTTAAAATCCTTATTACCAACGGAAACACTGTCCTTACAACAAATATTACCAACGGAAAACACTGTTCTTACTTCAAAAATGATAATAACCAACAAATATTACCAACGGAAACCACTGTTCTTGCTTCAAAAATGACAATAACCAACAAATATTACCAACGGAAAACAATACAACTCAGTTGTAATCTAGCACATTTTTTTGATACTACATTTTTTGACTTTTGTGTAACATGAGAAATTTTTAACGTGAAATTTTTTCGTTGAAAGCTTTCGTTTAATAAGGCTAATGGAAGAAAAACTTCAATGCGAGCTTTCTATTTCCAATCTTAGATGATCTTGTGTAATGTGACGATGACATAGATATATATATGGTACGTTGTAGGTCACATTTCAATTTCGAATTTTAACAAACTCTCACATTCAATAAATCTAATGGAGAAACTTCGTGCGTCTGATATTAGCTGGGAAATGATTTTAAAGAAAATTTTCTAAGCGTTCTATTTCAAATCTTAGGTAATGTGATGATGACATGGATATATACGGTACGTGTAGGTCACAAAGACAAATTTCAATTTCGGGAAATGAACTTTAAAGAAAATTTTCTAAGCGTCTATTTCAAACCTTAGATGATCTTGTGCGGTACGTTGTAGTCACAAAGACTCAAATCTCAATTTTAATCGGACATTGGCGAAAATTTAAAATTTTAACACAAACTTTCACATTCTTTAAAGCTAATGGAGAAACTTCATGCGTCTGATATTAGCTGGGAAATGAATTTTAAAGACAAATTTCCAGGTTAGTATTTATTAAAATGTTAGCCAATATCTTTATGCATAATCTTTGTGTAACAAAAATGTGAAGAAAATTGGGAAACGAAATGGTTAAATAGCGACGCAACGTTGTTGTCACAAGACTTATTTTTCAATTTCATCGTAAACTGACAAATAATTTCCTTCAAAGTTTTCACAAAACTACATAACGAAACATAAACAAGCAAAACTCACGTTCAATAAGGCTAATGGAGAAACCTCATGCGTCCGATATTAGCTGGGTAATGCTTTATAATGGATACCATGAATCTAATGACGAATTTCCAGGTTCAGTTTTTATATTCAATCAACAATCAAGGCCAAATGTTTAAAAATTTATTAGCATCTTAACAGATAAATTATTTTGGTTATATAACGTAGATTTAAATACCGATATTCCAAACCGCGAATTTCCAGGTTTTTATTTTAATACTTAAACAACGCCTTTTTCAAATGCTAGCATGATCAATAAGTTAGTAAAATTGATGAGGCGGTATTATATTTCGTCAACGTCTTGGTTTGGATGTTTAAATTATTATATAAAATATTAACCATCTTTTTAACCAAAAAAAAAAAAAATTTAAAAAATAAAAATAATAATAATATAACTTAGAGTCTCCTCGACAAAATATGTCCCAAACGGAAGTCAAATGTAACCAGATTAATGATAAGTCTGAATCAATTGATATTTTCAAGCGTGAAATTGAGGAAGTTGATAAAACACATCGTAAAGCTAAAAGAAAGGTAAAAGCAAAAAATTCATCGCTGCATTTTTTTTTATGTAATTTAATAAATTAATATTAATAATATAATTTTTTCAGGTAAAGCTTTCTATTTTTAAGAGAAATAAGTTTCTTTGTCAACATCCTGGCTGTTTGAAAAATTTTCGGGATAATCATCAATTAAAAATTCACGAAAGAAAACACACTGGTGAAAAACCGCATATTTGTGATTATCTGGGATGCGGCCGAGGATTTTCTCAAAAAAATAATTTAATAGTACATCGAAAAGGACATGAAGGCAAAAAACCTTACGAATGCAATGATTGTGGAAAAAAGTTTGCGCAAAGAATTCATTTGAATGAACATGGGAAAAAACATAACGGAAAAAGGCCCTTTTATTGCAAAATTTGTGATCAAAAGTTCAAACAAAAAATTCATTTGAAGAAACATTTGACGACCAGAAAACACTTACGGGCAAGCAGGACATTTGAAGGTTCATTAGAGATCACGGTTAATGATATTTGAAAGAAGAATAATAAGACAAAGATGATTCAGGTATAATTTTATTGTTTGAAACATTAAGTATGATTAATATGATTAGCATTAAATAATCTTTTTTATTATATATATATATATATACTGTATATACAGTAGATGGTCATCCTGTATTAATATACTAGAGAACGGGGACCGTTGTTAAGTCCGGAACTTTATTGGCCAATCAGCATCGACTCAATTATTAAGCGGGCGGATAACGGGAAACCTCGTGTAGTCCTTCACTTCGTTCCGGACTAATTAATTAATTTAATTATTGTCAAATATGATTAATAAGATAAGATTAAACATACTTTTATGAACAATTATAGAAATAGCAAAGTTTAACTTTAATTTTTTTTTTCATTCTACATGTATGCCTACTTTCATTTAATTCTTGTATTTATATTAGATATAGTACTGTACATACAGAATAGAAATAAAATGTATAATGTTTTTTCTAAATTTAAATTTATAAATCTATATATTTTTCCTTTTAATGTGAAATCTAAATTATAAGAAGAATGGTTTTAATTGATAATCGTGTTATGTTCACGGTTACATTCAATCTTGATAAAATCAATGATGGTAGTTAATTTTTTATGTTTGTTCCAGTCAATTGGACCGTTAGCCCATTGAGCAGTACCAGATGCACCACTACCATCCCAAATACCAAATTGTACATGACTTGGACTATTTGGAAATTGGAATCGACCATCTTTAAATGTATCAGATTTTTTCAACGTTCGAACAAGTTTACCATCAATTGACCACTTGATGAATTCTGGTTGCCAATCAATGGTATAAGTATGAAAACCATCAGTGAAAGCGGGGGAAACGGGATGAATTCCTCCATGGACCCCATATTCAATAATTCCATCAAAGTAATAATTTGATTGAACGTTCTTGGTGTCTTTACCAACCATTTCCCAATCGATTTCATCCCCATTATCTGACATCGTCTATCAGAAAAAACAAAAATGATTTAATTTTTAATTTTAATTTTTTTTTTATTTTTTTAATAAAAAAGTTTAATAACTTACAATGAAAGCGGTAACGCAACCACCAACTCCATTAATCTTCATTCTTGCAGTAATTTTTCCGAAATGCATTTTACGAGTAGAATTTAAACTAACTCCCGCACCTAAATTTTTATTAAATGGACCATCAGGACCCTTTTGACGATTCATATTTGCTGGTTTAAGGAGGCTAGCGAAAAGTTGACCATTCTTTACTTCATAAGAATTTCGACTTCCACTAAGATTGATCCAATTGGCAGAAGAAGGATTCTTATTATATTTGTTAAATTCTACGATCCGGTTAGTATTAAAATCATCCGTAAATGATCGACAAACATTTTTTCCCTTTGACGGGGCAGCCGATACACCATTGAGCAATAATACTGCGACTAAACAAGCCAAGGATTTTTTTATGAAATTTATCATGTTTCGAGAGATTTTGAAATAAATATGGGGGAGGGGAGGGAGGTAATGTTTGTTTAATGAAGGAAGGTAAGAGGTAAAAATTCGAGAGAAAGGAAAGTGAGAGGAGAAGTGATCTGATCTTTGGAAAAGCGATTTCTAACGAAATATTTATAACATTTTTTTAATATGCTGAAATTTTTTTTTTTTTCGTTTTAATGTTTTCCCGGGATGCGCTATACATTCATGCATCAAGTCAAAACCACGGAAAACGTACTTTCTTATTGTTGTGGCCAATCGAGGAAATATTTAATTATTAAAACCCAAATTCATGTAATAAGAATGATTTTCCGTACTTGCGTCAAATCACCGGATTGTTAGCCATGTAAACACGCATGTAATCGGTTGGTAAATCGAATCAAATTCAATATCACATCATATTCGTTAAAAAATAAACGAATGCACTTTGTCAAGAAATTGGAAGTAAATAAACATTTACACAAAACGTCGCAATAGGAATGATGTTTTGTTCCAACGATGTATGATATATATGTCTCTTTGCGTATTGCATGGATGAATAACGTTGGCGGGCGAAATATTTGTTTTTTTTTGCAAAAAAAATAAAAATAAACATTTTTGTTTTTTGCGAATCCGCAGCCAATTTTGGAAAAAAAAAAATTTGTGCGGTAACCTTCATTCAGTCAATGGCTTGGTCTAAATTGGAATGGTCTCATTTTGGCTTGGCTAAAATAACAGGTATTTTCACAAAATATTAAATCCGAAAACGGTGCCGTCTCCAAGGAAAATTACTTTTCAAATGTATAAAATTTTTTCGTCTATATCCTTTTTTCCTCGATATACCAAGCTTGAAAAAATCCTCATAATAGCATGTATCATTCATTCAAGTTTATATTTTATCGTCGGTATCATTAATATGATACATTTGTTAAGATATGATGATACAATAGCTATTTATATTTTAATTCCTTTACTTGTATTGATTCCAATTTGTTCTTCGATTATTATTGTAAGTGCCAAAGCCCATGATTTTATTTTTTGATTTTGTTATAAGAAAAAATTTTTTTTTTTTTAAAAAAAAAATATATATATATATAGATATGGGAAAGATCAGTCTTGCACGGAATTGTTCACATAGTGATGAATATACTATTATTTATACCATATGTTATTTTTACTAAATATTGTAGTAAAAATGAGCATTATTGTTATATTCTTGGTTATAATAAATATTATTTGTTTGGGTCGATTCTTCAAGGCACATTTGTTATAATTTATTGTATTTTAATTTATTTACTTTGGCATTACAAGTAAGTGAATTTTTAATAGTTTTTTTGAAAACTTTTTTTGAAATCTTACCTTTTTTTTTGGATTAGAATTTGGACTACGACGAGAGACATGAAAATTACAAAAAAGCAAAATATTAATAGTAAGCATACCAAGAAAAATCTTTTTAAAGTTATCAAATTTTATTGATTTTTTTTTCCTTAGAAATGTATAAAGTTTATCAATATCAAATGGTTTTAATGCATGCAATTTTCATAATTGTTGGAGGATGGGCTTACTATACGTGGTTAAAAGAAGTAACCATGTTTAATGTTACCGCAAAATCATTTGGAATAGAAAAAAAATATTCGGTTTGGCCCGTATACATTCCCGATCAAATAATATATTTGCTTTCACTGGGATTCATACTTAGAGCTGTAAGTATGCAATCAGTTTATGGGATCATGTGAGATGATATATTATCCTAACTCGAGTTCATTTTAACTTTTAAATAGATAAGAGAAGAATTAAGATGGATTATGAATATTTTATTACTAATCAACATTTTGGAAATTGGAAGTATTTTATATAGGTTAATCGTATGGTGTCCTGATGATTTATTGAATTCCAATGAATTTGGTAGATGCAAGTTTAAAAATAGAATTAAATATGTCACTGATTATACGATCATATTCATAGTCGGTATCTTTTGTCTGTTGATTACTATTTCACATTTCTTAACCCTTTTGATCTGTTATAAGAATTTTGGGAATAATTTTGGATTTTATTGTAAGTATTTAATTTTCCCTCTTGAAAAATAAAAAAAAATCTCATTATCATCGTTATCATTTGAAAAAAAAGTGAGGTATGTTGAAATTCCACCAGAATATAATTATAATGACGATATTCCAAGAAGAAGAAAAGATGTTATTGGACGCGTATAATTTGTATTCGCAGTCTACAATGATAATTCTATGTAAAATATTTCTAATTTTTTTTTTCTTCAGTCTGTGGCGGACCGCAATTTCAGTTAGCTGATCGTTCGGATTTCAATTTCAGATACCCGCCATTTTCAGGCGAAAATCTTTCAAACCTTCCTTGGTAATTTCTGGTTGGTCGACCTTAAACAATTTTATACATAATCGAAAACCTTTTGTCAACACGCAAACTGTGACGTTGACTTCTGCTTTCAATTGTGATTTGTTTCACCATATAAGGATTTTTTGATTTTAATCATGAAAGTAATGGTAAAGAAATTATAAAATGAGATTATAACATACATGATGTACAAGATATTTGTGTAGATCCCTAATAACAAAAACACAAATTAATTTTATTTTTTTTTTTTCGATTGAAATTTTTTTTAAAAAAAAAACTTGGGTTTATGAAATATACATATATACATTACATTTTACTTTTAATAAAATCTCGGGGTTCCCGCAATTAGAATAATAATAATACGATGGTCGAAATTGTTGCTGTCTTAATTTTTTTTTTTTTTTTTAAAAAAAAAAAAAAATTCATCATTTTATTGAGTATTCTAATTATTCTTTTGATGATCTTTATATTATTTGAAACACGGCACTATACGAAAATCTCGAATAAAACCGTTCATCAAAATTTATTAGAAAAATAAAACCGTTGCTTTTTTAATTGAACTTATTTTTTTTTGCGATTTAATGAATATTCGAAAGATAAAAGATTTAATGGGCACCATATTTTCATCCAAAAAATGAAAGATTCAGGTTCATGGTTCATGGTTTTTACGTCGAATTTAACTGTTTCATCCAGACATTCAACATCAAGTTTCATGGGAGAAAAAAAATTAGTCACCTACTAAATAATTCGAGTACATATTACGAGAGAATGAAGCTGAAGAAGCAATTATAACCTTTATCTAATAAAGATTCTTTTATTTGTTTATAAATTATTTGACTTTTAATTAATTTACACGATATAAATAAAAATTACCAATGAAAAAGGAAAATTTTAAATTTAGGGTTTTTAATTAATTTATTTTTAACACCAATAAACATTAACGGCATGAATTATGAAACTTTAATTGGAATTTTTCCTAAAATATTAACGAAGGATCTAAATTAAAGTGAAATGACGCTTTGTGATCCAAAAACGAATTCCCAAAAAGTGCTGCTCAGTCTTGTCTAAATTTAGTAATCTTAATTAATTATTTTTTTTTTTAAGAGTTATTCGTGTAACATTTATAACATTCTGTCAAAATGAATGCCACAGAACGTCAATGTAAACAAGGAGGGAATAGGTCAACGAAGAGCAGGCATCAATTCAAAAAAAAATTCAATGGCAATAAGTTAAAGATCAATTTGTTAACTTGCACGAAAATTTTCTCTTAAAATTTTCTCGTAACAATCAATCTTCATAATCTTCATCAAGCATAAAGCATTGCAGACATTAAATAGAGGCTGGAACCGGTTTTATTTTCACAAACTTGTTTTAAACACTTTTTTAAATTTGAGACCCGGATTTAAACCGAATTTAAATAAAACCGATTAAACCGAGCATTCGGTTGTAATAAACCCGAAAACCGAATTACGATAAGTTTTATAATGTTAACAAAATTTTTTTTCTTTGATTTTTATTAATTTTTATTGAAGGAATAAATATTAAGTATGTTTAAAATGATAGTTAAAAAATTAAAATAAAACATGATCCACCAAATCCGGAGATAATTGAGTACGTCTTGCTGAAATATATATAATTACTTGCGTCTGAAAACAATGTTTCGCTAGATACAGAAGTTGCAGGAATAGATAGATATTTTTCTATAAATATATATGTATATATAATATAATATAATATAACGAAAGAATACCGACAAATTACATAGAATTTTTTTTTAATAAAAAAAATAGTACTTTATTCATCGCGGGGGGATATTCCTTATACATCGCCTTTATATATATATATACAGTATATCCCTTTCCCTTACCCTAACCTAACCTAACTTTAATCCATGTGACACTAACCTAAGTGACAGATAGGGTTTCACATTTTTAAGTCCCAGAATATATATGAAAAATGAAAAGGGAGAGGTGTGACAAAGGTAACAAAATGGAAGCGCACGCGATGAATAAATTTATTTATTTCAAAAAAAAAATTTAAATCAAAATAAGTTATTTATTTAACGGTAAACTTCCAGTTTCATTAAATTCGAAAATTCGCAATCAACCGGTTTTATTAAGCCCGGTTTTCGAATCTGAAAAAACAAGACCCTTTTTTATGTTATGTTGCATTGAATTGTACCAAACGGTTCCAACCTCTAATTTGTATGATTGGTCAATTTTTATAATAATATACTCAATTTTTGATTGGTCTAATTTTTTATTAAATTTAATATAAATATTAAAATAATAATATCGCTTGATAGTAATATATATTTATTAATTAATTTTTCATAAATATTTCAAATGCTATTTTAAATTTTTTTGCAGCTTGAGAGTTAAATAATTTTTGCTTTGATAATTGATAATTCTTTAGGTTCATCATTTTCTATTAACTAAATTTTATCATCTTAATCAATTTTAATTTTGAAATTTTCTTTAGTGATTCTACAAATAATATTTACATTATTATTAATTTTAATTTTAATAGTTTCTTAACAATACAAAATACTTATACTTAAAATATTGTAATAATTTTAATGATAAACATGATCATATGAAAGAGAAATGGATTTCATTAATGTGTAAGAATTAGATATTGATTGTAATATCTTGTATGAATTCCGAAGGTTACATTTATCTAATAAATCAAATGGTGAATATTCTGAACTAAAGTTATTATTTATCTATATTTATATTAAGAGTTGCAAGATGATGTGAAAGTTTATTTTTATTGTACTAATTAATTTTTATCTGTTTGCTTTTTATAATATTATTTTTAATCTTTATAAATAATATTAAAAGAAAAATAAATGCTTTATTAGTTAAATCTAATAAATCTTTTTACAATAAAAATACTTTTTTGTTATAATAAATGTATTATAAAATCCATTATTATGATAAAGATAATATAAATTACTCTTGGAAGTTATTTATATATATCTGTTTTTCTTATTTATTATTAAATTAATAAATAATAATTTTATATAGAATAGTTATTAAATATCATAAGATACTTTTAGTATTTTAAGAATAAAATGATTAATATATTTTTAATATCAAATATCTGAAAAAAAGATAATAGTATTTTATTATAAACAAATATTAAATTTTTATACAAGTATTAATATATATTTTTCAATTGTCTAATTTAAAGATCATTGTATAAATATTTAAAACTAAAAAAATAGTATTACTTAAAAGAACTTTAATATAAAGTATTTAATATCTCTAGAATAAACTAACTTTATTTTTTCTTTAACATATAAAGTAATTCATTTTAAATATCTGATACTAACTATAATAAAAAATTAATTTTCAAGAATAATTTTATTAGTAAATTTTCTTATTACCTTAAAAATATATAGTATATATATGCAGAATCAAAAAAATTATAAAATAATAAAATAATAATTTTATATTTCTTAAAAAAAATATATAAAAATCTTATAATTAAAATAAAAGAACTAATAAATTTTAAAATTTTGATTATATTTTTTCAATTATTATTATTATATAAAAATTGTTTTTGGAGTATATTATATATTTTATTTAGCTAATTAGTAATTAATAGAATAATATTATGTTAAAGATATTCATAAAATTTTAAAAAGAATACAAATATTTTTATAATATTAATATATACTTTTATTAAATATAAATCAAGTTTAATAAAATTAATTAATAATATAATTAAGCTATTAATTTTTTATTTTCATAAATATCTGCATTATAATAATAAATAGTTATAATTAAAGTATTATTATTAATAAATAAATTATATATAATATTCTTTAAAATTGCATGAGTATAGAAATAGTAAAAAATGATAATTATGTAAATTATAGTACTGATAAATATAATTATTGATATCTATAAATTGTAAATATTATAATAGTTATCAATATTTACAAACTATTATATTTTTTAATACTTCAAGAGCTCTTTTATAACATCATCTCTATGAATTAAAGATATAATATTCTTCTCATACTAATTTTTTAATTAGATAAGATTTTAATAGTTTATTTAAAGATATTAAAATTATTCAAAAATATCACAATATCCTTTTTCAATGAATTGATATATTTATTTCCTATTTTACAAGAAAATAGCATAATAAAAAAGACTTTTTTACTATTATAAAATAGTATGATTTATAAAACTTTTATCACTTAGATTTATTAGCTTTTTAAGTATTTTAAAGAATAATATAAGTTAATATTTTTAGATTCTATATCCTTTCAAGTATTTTTTTAATCATAAATTAATAATAATTTTTCTTTCTTTTCTTTTAAATAAAAAATTAGTTTTATTGATTTATCACTTTAATAAAATTAATTTTACTATTTTTTTATTATCACTTATTTTAAATATACTATTATCAGAATTAATTCTTTCTATTATCAATTTATTTTATATATGATTAGATTTTTATTATTATTTAAATATAATAATACTTTCAGATCTAATATTCTTCTTAGTGTTATTTATTATATAACTCATATAATGGTTGTAATAAAATTAAGTAATATCTAATTATTAAGTAAAATTCATAGTTTTATATTATAAGGTAATGCATTTAATATTTTTTATGAATCTTTAAAACTTATATTATTAATGATTTGATAAATCATATGAAATATGATTAAATTAATCTGTAAAGTTAGATATTAAGTATTTATTTCTAAATATAATGAAAAATTCTTATTAGTTATGAAAAATATATTAACTATATATAATTAAATTAATTAATATGTGCAATTAATATGTAATTTTTTTTTTAAAAAAAAAGATTTAAAATTTATTATATAATTATATATTAGAAATTTATACTATTTATTCATATATTTAACTAATCAAATTTATTAAAAGATTTTCTATTAAAGGAATTTCTAATAAATTAAATTTTATATTCTTTCTTATTTAATAATTTGTATTTTATTAAATCTTTAAAAATTTGTTTCAAATTTAAATTAATAAAATGTTTCAATAATTAGTTTTAATTATAAAATAATAGAGATAAGTAAATAAGACCTAAATAATAAAATTCAAAACTATTTAAAAAATATAAATTAATTATCTTATTAATAATATTTCTTATATCATCAAATTAAATATATATAATCAATTCTTTTTTTAAACTGTTATCAAGTATTTACTATTATATCAAATAAGAAATTTTAATATCATATAGAATTACTTATCTATATTTTAAATAATTTTCTGAATAGTTCAATTTAATCTAAATTATAAGCTAATCTAAATCTAAACTAAAATTTTAGTTTAATTTAATTTAGATTATTAATCTTAAAAATGCTAATATATATCTGACTGGTAAAAATTTAAATTAAATTAAAAATTTTAAATTAATCTAAAAATTTAGTTCATTTAAAATAGTTTTTATCATTTTATAAATGATATTTTTATCATTTATTTGAAATAATTTTATTTAAATGATGTTTTTATTTTTTTAATTGAATGATATTTTTATAATTTATTTAAAATAATGTTATTACTGTTTCAATTAAATAATTTTTTATTATTTATTTAGAATTATATTATTATTATTTTAATTAAATGATTCTTTTATTATTTATTTAGAATGATAATAATAACATTTCAATTGATTATACTTATATTATTTATTTAGAATAATATCTTTATCATTTTAATTAAATGATTTTTTTACATTTATTTGAAATAATCTTTTTAATTGAATAATTATTTTATTGTTTATTTGAAATATTACAATTGAATAATTCTTTTATTATTCATTTGAAATAATATTACTATTATTCAAATTAAATAATTCTTTTATCATTTATTTAAAACAAATTATCTAAAATTTTTGAATTAATTTTTATATAATTTGAAATTAAATTAAAATTGATTTAACTGAAAATTGCATTTTACTAGACTAAAATTTTATAGTTTATCAGTACAAATTGATCTAAAATATAATGAACTAATATTATATAATTATGATTTTTTAAAAATATTTATATAAATAAACTTAATTTTTTCACTTTTTAAAAATAATTTAACTCATACTTTATCTTTTTACAATCAAATTTTAATTTTTTCAAATTTTTTCTTACATATTATCAAAATATCAACAAAAAATTGTCTTAGAAATAAAGAATATAATTTAAATTTTATAAATCAACTAGCTAATCAACCAGTCAACTTTTTTAAATAATAAACTGATTTTTTTTACTTTTTATAATAGAAAAAATATATTTCAGGTGATTTAATAGGAAAATATTATTAAAGTTTACTGATTAATTTTCTATTAATAAAATAAGCAAAAAAAAAAATATAATAATAATATATAATAAAAATATAATCCATTTTTTCTAAAATTTTATAAAATCGTTTAAAAAATGTAAAAAATAATAAATAAAATAATATAAAATAAAAATTTTTTGAATTTATATTAGATTTTAATTATTTATTTAATAAATTTAATAAAATAAAAATATATTAATTTTATATACTTATTTGACTGAATTAATGCTAAATTAAGACTAATTTAAACTAATATATAGTTATTTAAATTCTAAATTAATATTAAATTAAAGATAGTTTTATGTTAATTTATAATTAAAATTAAGTTCTGAATTGATACTAAATGTCTATATTCAATCAAAATTAATTGATGTGATTAATAATAATTTAGATACTTAAAAAATATGACTAATTGATTATAAATAGTATCAAAATGAACCTAAATTTATTTATATGATTTTTATCAATTTGGACTATTTTAATTATATAAAATATAAAACTAATTTTTTATGCAAAAAAGTGTCAACTATTTATTTTATTTACAAATTTAATAATTTGTAGACTTATCTAATTTTTTTCTATTATAATCTTTATAATAGCTAAAGAAAATCTCTTAAATATTTATAAATATTTAATAAAAAATATATTTTAATATTAAAAATATTAATATGATATGTCTACTTTAGTTTTTGAGAATAACATCTAGATATTTCTTTTGCATAACTTGATTTTTACTTAAATACTCTTAGCTAATAACCTATTTATAATTTTTAATAAAAAGAAATTGACTTATAATTAAGGTTGTTTATCTAAACTTATTTAGATTTAGCAAAATATCTAAACTATAATTTTTACAAAAGTTTAATAAAGTTTCGTATTTTTATAAGCTTTGATATAATTTTATCTTTTTCAGAATTTTGCAGATTTTTTAATAAGATTTTAATATAATTTTGCTAAATTTTACCTTTTCTATTTAAATAACTTGTAAAACCTTATATTTCGTCTACAACTTTACTCATAATCTATATTTAAAAATTATTTCATATATATAAAAGATCTAAATTATAGGTTAGAATAGATCAAAGCTTTACATATCTTTAAATTATTAGCTTTAAAATATTAATGCAATTATAATAATACTCTATGCTTGATTTTTTCAATAAATTATATATAAACATTTCTGTAAATCTTAACTTTAGTCATATATTTTATAATAAGAATAATACAAATATATAATAATAAAATTAAGTTTATAATATTTCATAAATATCTTTTAGAAAGTGATCTAAATATGTAAGACTAAATATATTTGTTTTAAGATAAAGGTCATAATTAAAGATGGCACATCAATTAGTTGCAACAAATGATAAATAAGCATCACAATATTACAATGAATTGTAACATTATTAAAATTTAAGTTGCAATAGATGATAAATAAGTATCACAATGTTGCAACATCATCTTTAGTCATAATACTTACTTAAGTTTTTATATTCATACTTTATAAACATGTTCATAATTCTTTTATGTATTTTATCACTAAGTTAACCATTAAATTTGTAAATTAGTAAAAGTTTTATTTTCTTAAACGTTTCATAAAATCAATATACTCATAAAAATAAATCCTTTTTTTACATTAAAACAATTTGTTTTGAAATAAAATTTTAAACTATTATTTTATTATTGATTAATTTTTATTCAAATTTTCATAAAATTTGTCAAGCTAGTACATATTATCAAGTTAATTTACTTTTATAGACTTATACTATTTAAAGGTCTCGATAGTAACTAAATCTGATAAGTATTAATAAAACATCTAACAAATTTACAGATTAAATGAAAATCATATTCTCAAAAGTTATAAAAGACTACTGAAATCATAGTTTTTTTTATTGTTTGTATTTTTTAAATGCTCAATATAATTTTTATTTATATTAAAAGTTTTTACAAATATAATAGTTATTTATTTTATTGAATTGTCTTTAGTATTTATCTGTTATAATAAGATCAGTTTTAACAGCTAAGACATCATAGATGTATACTAATTCTTTATCAATTCTTCAAATAAATTTTTATATGACATTTGGTTTTTAATATAAGAAGGGTTTCTCTTATATCAATCTAATAGATTGTATAGCAATCACTATTAACCTTTTGTTTTGCAAATTTGCAGATTTTAGAAACCTCTTTTATGATACCTTCTTTATCATCCTCTTTCTTATTATCATTCTTAATAATGGACTAGAAAATTTTCAGTTTTTTAGCTTTGGAAGCACCTATTACAAAGATGTCTTTTTCTTTATGTGTTGTATCCCCATAAGCTAAGCTATCTGGATTCTTAATCCACAGAAAGTGATTCTTTTGACAATAACTTGTCATTTGATTTAATAATATCTGTAAGAGCTATGAGATGAATAGTATATTGTCTGTTAAAGTTTTTGCTATATATAACTCCTTTTGGTTTTTCTTTCATTCCCAAACATTTATAGAGATATCAGGATTCATTTCTTCAATCTTTTGGAAAATTTGCGATGAAATAGGAGTAAGCATTGGAATTCCTTTCAAATTAACCTTATCTAAATGTGACTTAAACTTTTTGCCCTGAAAATTCGTTTGAGATGCTCTATATATATGTCTATCCTGATCCACTATTTAACATTTCTTCGATTTTCTTATCTATTTCTGGGGCAGTAAGAGTTATGTGTTCATCTATAACTCCTTCAGAAAGAATTGCTCGCATTCCTCCTCTATGCCATATTTCTTTTGTTATTATTTCGAAATATATTTTTTTTTTGCGAATCCGCAATCAATTCGGTAACCTTCATTCAGTCAATGGCTTGGTCTAAATTGGAATGGTCTCATTTTGGCTTGGCTAAATAAATAACAGGTATTTCCACAAAAATATAAATACCGAAACGGTGCCGTTCCCAAAGAAAATTGTTTTCCAAATGTTTAAAATTTTTCCGTCTATATCCTTTTTTCCTCGATATACCAAGCTTGAAAAAATCCTTATAATAGCATGTATCATTCATTCAAGTTTATATTTTATCGTCGGTATGATTACTATGATACATTTGTTAAGATATGATGATACAATTCCTATATTTTAATTCCTTTACTTGTATTGATTCCAATTTGTTCTTCGATTATTATTGTAAGTGCCAAAGCCCATGTTTTTATTTTTGATTTTTATTGATTATAATAAAAAAAATTTTTTCTTTTTAATTAAAAAAAAAATTATAGATATGGGAAAGATCAGTCTTACACGGAATCGTACACATAGTGATGAATATACTATTCTTTATATCATATATTATCCTTACTAACTATTGTAAAAATGAGAATCATTGTTATGTTCGTGGTGTACGTAATGATTATTTGTTTGGGTCGATTCTTCACGCCACATTTGTTATAATTTATTGTATTTTAATTTATTTACTTTGGCATTACAAGTGAATTTTTAATTTTTTTTTTTTGGAAACTTTTTTAGAAATCTTACCGATTTTTTTGGGTTAGAATTTGGACTACGACGAGAGATATGAAAATTACAAAAAAGCAAAATATTAATAGTAAGCATACCAAGAAAAATCTTTTTAAAGTTATCAAATTTTTATTGATTTTTTTTTTTCTAGAAATGTATAAAGTTTATCAATATCAAATGGTTTTAATGCATGCAATTTTCATAATTGTTGGAGGTTGGGCTTACTATACGTGGTTTAAAGAAGTAAGCTTGTTTAACTTTAATGCAAATCATATGGAATAGAAAAAAATATTCGGTTTGGCCCATATACATTCCTGATCAAATAATATATTTGCTTTCACTGGGATTCATACTTAGAGCTGTAAGTATACAATCAGTATATGGGATCATGTGAGCTGAAATATTATCCTAACTCGAGTGCATTTTAACTTTTAAATAGATAAGAGAAGAATTAAGATGGATGATGAATATTTTATTACTAATCAACATTTTGGAAATTGGAAATATTTTATATAGGTTAATCGTATGGTGCCCTGACGATTTATTGAATTCCAATGAATTTGGTAGATGCAAGTTTAAAAATAGAATTAAATATGTCACTGATTATACGACCATATTCATAATTGGTATCTTTTGTCTATTGATTACTATTTCACATTTCTTAACCCTTTTGATCTGTTATAAGAATTTTGGGAATAATTTCGGATTTTATTGTAAGTATTTAATTTTTCCTCTCTTGAAAAAAATAAAAAAAAACCTCATTATCATTCTTTATCATTTGAAAAAAAGTGAAATATGTTGAAATTCCACCAGAATATAATTATAATGACGATATTCCAATAAGAAGCAAAGGTGTTATTGGACGCGTATAATTTTATATACGCAGTCTACAATGATAATTCTATGTAAAATATTTCTAATTTTTTTTTCTTCAGTCTGTGGCGGATCGCAATTTCAGTTAGCTGATCGTTCGATTTCAATTTCAGATACCCGAAAGGCAATCAATTTGTTCTTTGAACTCAATTTCCATTTTCAGGCGAAATCTTTCAACCTCCATGGTAATTTCTGGTTTGTCGCCTTAAACAATTTAATACATAATCGAAATCTATATAACGATTACTACCTTTGTAATGGAAGTAAATTTTTAATATTGATCTTACTTTTATAGAAACTGCTAAATTCATTAAATCGGAGCATGAAAATTAACTTTGAACCTTAAATATTAAATCCAGATTTGATATTTATCTGTATTAAGTTTAAAAGATAATTTTGTTTTTTATATAGTGAAACTGCTAAATTACTTATCGCTAAAAAATTTGTTTTATTATTTTAATTTAAAAGTCCTTTAAAACTATCGCTTGTATAGTATTAATTAATTTTGAAAAAATATGATTTTATTGTTATATTAAAATATTAAAGGATCTTTCTGTTTAATGATAATTTTTTTTATTAGATTTATCTCATTAAATATAAAGAATTTATATTTTTTTAGAATATTTTTAAATCTTGTTTATGTTATCTTATTATCTATGATCAGAAACAAATATTTTTAACTTTATTAAATTCACCTTAATAAGATGAATTTTATGGGTTTATAAAGTCGGAGTATTATTGACTAAGAAAATAAATTTGACATTTTTTTAAAACAATAGTTGGGACATGCAATATGACCGACCGTTAATGTATAAATACCATCAAAGATCAAGTTTGAGAGAATCTATGTTCAATAAAATTTTAAGTATAATGTTTATCTTATAAAGAAACTTAAAAATTGAATTAATATTACCTAAAGAGTCACTAAGTAAATAAAATTCTTCATTAATTAATTTAGAATTCTGAGGTTCGGGAAGGTTCTCGAAATCAAGGCGTCTACTTGTGTAAACCGCTTGAGGATCGGAAGTAGTATTTGATTCTATGGATAATGATTTTTCATGGAGTTCTACTGCCTCATTATATTGCATAGCGAACTCTGGATCTTTTTTGTTCAAAACTTCATTAATCCAATTTTGGAAAACTTTGCATAATTCACCAGCGGTTGGACGTGCTAATGGATTTGCATCTAAACATCGATTAATCTCCTGTTCAAACAATTGTGATACTTTCCTTTTAAACTTTGGTCTTAATCCTTTACAGATTTTGATGACAAGAAATTCGTCATGAGGCAAATCATGGTATGTTGGTATTTCATTAAACATTTCATGTGTAAGTATTCCGAAAGAATAAATATCAGATGCCGAAGTGTACTCCTTCCCTCTAAGAACCTCTGGAGCTACGTATGGTATGACTCCATAAATGTCGCACTTCTCTGATTGACTAGATACAGGCTGGCATAATCCTAAATCGGTAATACGACATTCCCAATCACTGTAAATTAATATATTTCCAGGATGCAGATCCTTATGAACGTACCCCTTTTCATGAATCTCTTTTAATCCTTCCGCAATACGATTTAAAAGATATAATTTATTATCTAAATAAATATGATTAAAATTATCTTTCAAGTATTTTCTCATATTACTGCCATCTATAAAATCAATTACCATCATATAATTCTTAGTAATTGGATCTTGAGAAATTCCTTGAGAATTTACGATAGGAAATTCGAACAAATTGTGGAAATAAATCTATACATTTTACATTTTATTATATTCATGAACGTTAATGAATTGTTCAATTTCTGAATTTAATGATTCAATTAACATATACCTCTTTTAAAAATTCTGCAGTCATATTTTGTGAATCATTTAGACTTTTTAAAACATAATATCCTCCGGCAGCTCTTGTCCAATCATTCTTTTTATGATCCCATTCGACAATAACTCCCTCATCCAGATATGCTTTATATACGGTACCAAATCCTCCTTTCGCGAGGAATTTAACATCTTTGAATTTGTTATAAGGGATCCATTCTAATATTTCTTGAGAACGAGTTGCTTTTAATTGAATACTTTGTATAAATTCATCGATTTCTTTATTACCGCTTGTCCAGTTGCCAAAGTTTTGTTTCAAACGGTTCGAATTACAAAGTTGACACCAATCATGAGCGGTACAGATTTGGCCACAGTCTTTACATAACCCATGAAATCTATACCTGGTTTTCAATTCTTTATTTGGTATCAACTTATCAATTAATGATTGTTGTTCAGTAGTCAACGTATAACGGTTAAAATCTTTAATTTGTTCGATAACTTCTTTACCGATATTAGACTCCATGATTAAAGAATATTTGGGATTAAGTTGAATAAAATAGAATTGGAGTTTTGCGACACGAGCAAAAAACAATACAAATGATTTTTGCTATTGTTCGTTTGTTTAACAGTCGATCAATTTTAAATGTATCAAATCAAAGGTTTTATTAACAATTTGTTTAACCAACGCTTGGTATGACAACAATAATCTGACAAAACATAACCTATTTAAGAGTATATGGAAAATCGGTCAGTACTTTTCGAGAAATTTTAGTATAAATCTATATACTATCAAATTTCGCGAAAAGTATTGATCTGCAACATCTTACCATACCGGTAATTACACCTTAAAAAGATCAATTGATTATTATGCTTCAGATTCTTATTGATAAAGCGCAAAAGATTTAATTTAAACAATTTAATATATATTATATAAGTTTATTTAAACATTTAAATGTACGGCACGATCGAAAACTTCGGATCATCTGGAAAAAATCGGAAAGCGTGTAATAACACAAGTTTCAGCTTTTGTTTGGTATTAATCAAAAAATAATATTCTTTTTATATTAATTTAGGACCTATCTTTTTAATAAAGAATTTTCTAAATGTTTATTTACTTTCTTATTGTTATATTATTTAAAACTTTTGTAAAGCTTATAAAATTATAGTTGAAAATTTTTATATTAATAATTAATAATATGGAAGCTTAGCTTTAAAATATTAATATCAGATTTTCTCTTTCAATTAAGATGATGGACTTCAAGAATTATATCCTAAGCCAATGGAAAGAACTTTATTCCATTAATATGAATGAAGCCTAATAGGCCAATCTTCTTTAATAATGAATTTAATAATAATCCTTTATCGATGCCCTTGATCCAATTTTCATTGATTTTATTGGCTTCATTGGTCGAGAGAATTGGCAATAGGAGAATGATATAATATTCTACTACATGGGAATAAAATTCTTAGCCTTTTTATGCTTAGTTAAAATTTTTTTGAAGTTAGATAATATTTTATACTCACTATTACTGTGAAGGTTCATGTGCTCTTGCTGCTTTATATATGGTTAAAATATTAATTTTTTATATAATTTTATTTCCAAAAATTTTTGTAAAACTGAATTATTCGCACAGGTTAAAATAATAAAGATGTTGCTTTTGATGTTTTTATAAATTTATTTTTAACAATAGATTGCACTTTAATATCTTCAATAATTTTTTCTTTTTCCTCAAAAGCAAAATTTTCTTCAAAAAATAAGATATCTTCTAATTCTTTTTAATGTATAATCTGAACATCCAATTTATCATCATAATCATTCTTTATATTTGAATAGACGTCGAATTTTACTATTATAAGAATCTCAAAGTATAAGAAAATGGTTCTTCAAAATTGCTATTGATATTATTTGCGTCGAATAAAAACTTATTTTACAGTTGATGACATGTGAGCGAAAGTATATTGTTGCCCCCAGATTTTAGATTATAAATTTAATGGTTTTTCTTTTTTACATTAACATGAAACTTTTGTATAATGTAAACTTTTTGACGTGTATTACAAATACCTGAAAGGTAATTATAGGTTGCTGTTAGATTTTCTGCTATGTAACGATTGATCAACAAAATCACCTGATCATACTAATTCTAAAACGATGATAAGGTTTTTGGACAAATGTTAAAATCGAAACTAATTCTAATTTTAACGTTTTGCCAAATTTTTTTAAAGGCAAAACTGACATTTAGTAAAATTTTCAATGTATGACAAATGTTTTAACAGTGGTAAAACCCATCAAAACCTATGAGATTTTTAATTTCCTCTCAAAATAGAATTCCCTTCGATTGCATTTTAATATATTCCCGATTTATAACAGATATGATTGAAAAACAAAGTTTTTCTTAAATTAATTCATTTATTTAAATCTCTGTAATCAAGGTTTTTTCATTGCAACTTGAGTCGAATTCAAATTATGATCAAAAAAATCACTGCTTCGAAAATCAAGAAATTAATAATTACGACGACAATCGATTCTAAAATTTGATTATACTTTTTTTTTTTAAATCAATTCCAATTCCTCCTTTAAGGAATTCTTGAATCTTCTAAAGGAAGAAACAAAGGGCAACTATCTGTTTTTCTTTGGTATGGATATAATACTAAAATAATTATCATTTTTTAGGATGTGAACTGCGAAAATTTAATGTGCAAAATGTAGGCCTATTTATCTTTGAGGATAAAACTTCATTACATGATTTCAGGTAATCTTAATTTTTATTTTTTAGCATAAATAATGTGACAAGTATAATAAATATTTTACGATTTTGTATAAAATTTGGGAATATTAATTGTAAGGGGTTAAGCAAAAATTATTACTTAGTACCGTTATTTACGAATCAATTAATTCAATACGCCACTAAAAAAAACATTAAGATGATACATTTAGTGAAAAATTACATTTTGAGTTAAACAGTAAGTACGTACCTTATTATTGTCATAATTTCCATTTTCATGACAACAAACTTCTTGAGTTCCATCATCAAGTAATAAGGGATGACTATTAAGTGCTATTCTAGCAGTATTTACATGGAGTAGGCTAATTATGTCACCATTCGACAAATAACCCGAGTTATCTTTAGAGCCATAACGTCGAATGACCCAGTCATCGTTTTCATCTCTACCATCCCAAATGGTCACTAAATATTGTTACTTTTGTAAACTTTATAAAAATGATTTTTTGTTAAAATATTAATATCTGAAACCTACCTTCCTGATGCTTCGAAATCGGTGTGTTTCTAGAATGAGAATGTAAAAATGCCTTTGTTGCTTGATGCTTGAATCCAATAGTAGAATTAAATGGCACTGGGTTACCCGTGTTTACACTCGTATTATGAGCTTCAATAACGGTAAAAACATCATTTTTCAAATCTAATTCCCTACCATTACAAACAGCCTTTGCAAGTTTTATAAATAAAGCCTACAATGTTAAGATTTCAAATATAACTAATAAAAAAAAATTAAATTTGGTAAATACCATAGGCATGTTCATGATACGAAATTTTAAAATAACTTACAACAAAATCTTTTTTCACTTCTTCGGTACATAGACGCCAATTGAAATATCGAACATTGCTATTTAATAAAAACGGTATTTAATTTATCATTTTCGTGATCTAGTTTAATTTATAATATGGTTATTCATACCAAATTTCGCCATTAAATCCATTGCCGAAAGAACGTCCGATATATAATGGTCCTTCATTAAAGACAACATTTTCCGTTGTAACGTTCTGGATACAATAGAATCCGAACCATTGACCGTCAATGTAGATGTCTAATCTTTTTTCGGAATCAGAAAGCGTATAAGCGATATGGTGCCACCTATTCAACAAAAGTCCTTCACCGAGCTCATAAATTCCTGCATTATTAGTCCAGTTGCCGGTGAACCGAGCATGCAATGAGGATTTATTTGGTACCAACTCGAGCCTAGGAGTACGGATAAACGATTCGGTACCTAAATTTTATTTTATTGAGACCGAGGGAATAAGGTTTTAAAAAATAAAAAAAGTTAGCCTTTCTTACCTTTGTGAAAAATAGTAGCCCAATTGGAAGAATGACTCTGAAGTTTAAGTCGTAATGTCACAGATAGTTCATCGTTCACTTCGGGCAAGTCAGCATGTTCAAAGACTCGTTGAGATTGTTCATCTAAGGTAATAGGGACTGAAATAAGCTCAGCCCATTCTTTAACAATAAATTTCTTCATCTTCTGAAGAAAACCATATGATTTTTATTTCTATAGATCAAAGTACTTAAATGCAATGCATATTAAACATTTTTAATTACCTGATTTTTCCCTGTAAAAAGCTGTGATGTAACCCAGCCCTTTTTATTGACGAATTTATTTATGTCCCTAGAGCATCATATTTCGGTTGTATTGGCTAAAAAAAAAAAAAAAAAAGCATTTTGCTGATCATTTCCAATAATAAATTTTCTCAACAATATATTTTCCCGTCTATTCAAACTTTTCTGTGCTCTACTTATCTAAAAAGGCTAAGTACAAAAGTTGATGGTACAATTAACTATTCGTTTATTCATTCTTCTTCATGCGACATGATTTCGCAATACAGATAAAGTAGAATATAATTAATTATAAAGAAACAAGTCATTAGGTTCTGCCGATTAATCTATCACGGAATTTGTACTAAAAAATACTTTCGGTGAGATAAACTGTACTCATTATTCGCTTCGAATGCGTTAGATATTTTTTTATTCATTATACGTTCCTTCATTCACTTTGTAGCACGTGGTCAATTTCGAAAAAGTAAATTTTTTATATATAGCCTAGTTCGTCATTAAATACGCAGCAGCATGCTTAGTAATAGGCCAATACGTTTTACAACTAGATTGCTTGTTAGTTTTAAACTTTATTAGTAACGTAGAGATTAAATTAGAATTTTATTTATTTTTCAAATGGAACTTTCTTGTAAATAAATATCAGTACTTGCTATCCTTTTGTTCCTGATATATGAAGTAAGTCTTATTTTGAAAGTGTTTCGAGAATTTTATTAGACACCTGAAATATATAACATTTTATAACTTTTAACAGAAATCTAATAAAAACAGCATATAAAATTTTATTGTTTGTTTTATATGAAGCATAGTTAATTTTTGATCTTGACAATAATATCTCATGATGCTAAATAACTGTTTGCCTTTCAAGTTATGCAAAATTTAATAGATTTATACCTGTATATATATTAAGTGAAAACAAATCAGAAGTAATCCAAAGGAGAAATCTAAAGCGGTTTTCACGTTATTAAAAATATATATATATTTTTTTTAATATAACATTTAATTAAACTAAGATTATTAATATATATTGTCACTTGTTTATAACTTTATCATCGACCAATTATTGGAAACAAATTTCTTTGTTGCGCACCCAAGATACAGCATCAATTATCAATTTTGAAATAAAATCCAATGTCAAGTTGTAAATAGGATTTCGACTCTTTCAATCAAGAATATCTTGTGGTTGAACCAATCTCCTTAGTCAAGAATTTTTACGATCATCATGTGATAAGCCAATTCATGTTTGTTTCGGGAACCTATTGAAATTAGTTCATAAAATTTTTCCTTAGAAAGGGTCCGGGAGTTCATTATTTTTTTCGTTGTTTGGAAAAAAAAGCATTATTTAGATATTTTTTAACATGGGCATTGTGGCCGCCTATCGTTACACAAAATCGAAGATTATTGAGTACATGAAATTCTTAAAATTATATTTAAGTGTTATTCGAGATGTCAATAGACAAATGGTTATTAAATTGCAAAGGAGGTTTGAAGCACTTTTCTTGATAAAAACCTGAAATTAGATTCAAATTATCATTTCTGCAAAATTTGATTGTTTTATTAATTGAGATGCATTTTCCAGTCGTAATAAAATCAACTTATCTGTGACGTGAATCATAATATAACTCATACTCGTTTCAATTACAATTTTATATGGAAGTCAATTAATTTATTTTTAAATGCATCTGCAATTTGTAGCAAATCATGAATTTTCTGTTATAACAATGAACTTTTCATTTATGCAATAATTAAATTAATGTAGGATTGATTTTTATTGATTTTTCCACATGATTTCAATCCCCCCCTTACAGTGTTAAAAATGAAAAATCCTTATACGATTTATAAATAATAATGGCAACAAAATATATCAAAAAATAGTTGTGATCGCCTCGTCAATACCACTTTTGTTCGTCAACAATCCTTTATATGCCTCGAAATACTTATACCATTAAAATTGCATCAATTAATAATTTTGATCTTCAAGAATCGAAACAATTCCCTAAAAGCAATCTAATGTGTAAAATTTAAGGAACGCATTAGGCTTGCTTGCCTGATATGAATGACTATAGACAATAAATAAACAGTCATTCATATCCAATTAAATTTACTAATAAAGAATTTTCTGCGAAAGATTATAATATAAATAAACGATTTTCCGACCTAGCGTTTTTTAGTTTTAAAGATCATAAAATGTCAACTTTACAAGGACTCATTGCGAGGCTTTCTTACCCAGCATTACGCATGTTTCCACCAAAAGACATTTTACAAAAAAGAAGCAAAATATCCAAGCCTACGTTTGAACATTTCTCCTCCCCTTCAACATATGGTCTTATTGCAAAAGCTTCTCGACCTGTATTGTGTAATTTTCAACAAAGCAATGTTCCCCTAACTTTGCAAAGGAAAACCAACATAGTCATTCCGCCTAAGTATGACCTCACAATATTAGGAATATAATTTTTTTCCTTGAAGGCACATTTAAAACTAACATGTTTCCATTATTATTGTTATTTTTTATTTGTTAATTATCAGTTACTTTGAAAGGTATAAATCTTATTCGTCTCGTAAAAACAGAGAAACCCAAGACATTCGAGACTGGTGCGTTCAAGAAGTAAATGAGTACTTGCAAATGCATCTAGAAGAAAAATGGACGCTTCAAGAGACGAAAATATTCGAAAACAACAAGATAACAGGTTCAATCTTTTTAGACTTAACAATTGAACAGATGAAATCATTGAATATTTCATTAGTGCTTGCATTTAAAATAGACAAATTGAAGAAAGAACTACGTCAAAAAATAATTTATATTCAGAAATATGACGATGAGGGTAATCCATTACCAAATTTCGAGAGATTTATTATAGATAGTCAAGAAATGTTTGAAAAGGCTTTAAGTCGATATGATGCAATGGGATTAGAATTAATTGAAAATCAAAATAATGATAATATCAACGATCACCTCCCAAAAATTATTACGTCCTTCGATGATCTCGTTGCTGATCAAAAGTATCGATATGATGCCGCCCATATTTTCGCTGTAATAAACGGAATTACTTGGGTATAAGTTGGGAGATAAGAATTTCTTTGTGATCTTCACTCTTGCCATTTTTATTACATAGATATAAACAAATTTGTATACGCATATAATTTTCCGTAAATAAATTTCATAAGAGATTTTTAATGTTTTCGAATTCATCATCATTCAGTGCCCCGAAAAAGTCGAATTCAAGTCGCTAAATTAATGAACACTGTCCCAATCATACATTCCTTTACCCTTGTGGCCTACTAATGACCCGAGAAATTAATATAGTATAATTAATGCGTAATTTGGTATAATTCCCAAACACTGGGAAATTATTTAATTTGGGCAATGGAACATTTTACTTTATAGTAATTTCAAATATCGAAAGGTGTATCTAACTAATAATTTTGCTTTTTCAATTTACTAAAGTACATTTATTACTTTAATTTTAAGTTTTTTTTTTTGTCTCACTGCGAAAGATTAATTAAAATAGACCAATCAAAATTTGACTTTAATTAAACGTATACGGATAAAACCTTATGCAATTAAGATATTGGGTGTATTCACAAATTCAAATAGATTGGATTGGATTGAATTTTTTCTAATCCATTTAGATTAGATTGGATTTTCATATAATCTAATCCGTGTTCACAAATAAATGGATCAGATTATGA
>CAJVPQ010000481.1:0-27249 GCA_910591825.1 Funneliformis caledonium
AAAGGCTTTAACTAATTCCAAATTAAGTTCGTCTCTCTCAGCAAATGTATGTTCAAAGGTTTCAAGTGTGGATTGTTGTCGCGGTATATTATTTCTTTGTTCTATTGAAGTTTTGTAATTTTTATGTTTATTTGTTCTCAAATGTTGATCAACTTTTGATTTATTTTTATGGTCAATCGTTATATTGCAAAATTTACAAAACATTACAGCACCACTAACATAGTAGTTGTCTTTATAGTTTTGCGTAGAATTAACCCTTTCGATTGCTGTTACCATTGTAAAAAAAAAAGCGATGATGATTGACGATATTTTTCATGATTAGATTTATGATTATGATCAATGATTATGATCAACCAATCATATTTATTGCAGAATATGTGCATGCATATTTTATGTGATTTTCTATAAAATATGTGGCACATAACATATCAAAATATGCGCATATATTTGCGCCACATATTCCTGGACACCCTATGTGATTTACATTTAGTTAATAGATATTATTTGTCACATACACGATTTCTCAACCAATTTTTTAACTTTTACAAAAATGTCCTATAAATCCACAAATGTTCGTCAAAGTCATGCACAACGTGCAAACAATTTTCGCTTTCAAAAAAATAAAGCTGTAGAAGCACAGCTCAAAAAAAGAAGAATAATTGTGGACGATCGTACACAAGCTTATTAGAAGAGATATTAACAAAAACAAAAGCTTATGAAGGAAGGTTGCAAAGGGATGTAAGGGAAATAGGGACAAGAAACTATCATTTGGAACGTGCTTTGAGAAGATATAGATAGGGTTTTAATTTGGATTCGCCGGGCGGATAACCGTTGTGTTGCAACTTGTTAAACTCATTAATATATCTTTTTCAACCTGACGTAACTCTGTGGTTTTCAGACACGATTAAAATACCATCATTGTCGTTCACTTCATCAAAATATTTTTACAATTAGATGAAGTCTAGCAAGAATCAGATACTACGTTTGGTCCATATTCTGAGGACCGGAATAATCTGTATTTTATCTAAAAACAAATAGATTATTCGTTTACTTTGATATCATTCAAGATGTAGAAGCTGGGTTTTAAAGAAAAAAAAAATAGATCGACGGTCACGATGTATTATTTACAATATTAAAAGAATTTGCTTGTATTGATTATAAACGTATCAAGTAAATTTTCTATATAAAGTAAAACTTTAAGCAATAGTAAAAAATTAAAAAATTATTTTTTATCAGGATCTTTTTTTTTTGGAAAGCGTAGTAAAGAATGATAGTCTAAAAGGCATTCAATAATAAAAATCAAGTTCTTTAAATAAGATAATTAATAATACTAATCAAAGTAATAACAATTAGAAATACATATAACAAATCTTCACACAAACTAGTTCATCTTAATTATAAAATAAAATCTACACATGAACCTTTAGACCAGCGGCATTAGCACCAATTTGTGATACATCACACACATTACAAAGTTTACCTTGATATTCGGTTAAATATGATGCATGACAATATGGACACTCTACCGAAGGACTACCTTTGTAGATAGGTGTATATGATTTAGCACAAACTACAAATGGATTGTATTGGTCATAATCTAAGGTAATTTCATCATTTGGAGTTTTATCTGTGATTTTTTGAATCTGACGAGCCTATTGATATTATAAACGAAGGTTTAACGATTAATTAATAATTCTAAAAAGAGTTAAGCAATTCTTTTGAGAACTTTACATACCGAAGTGGCAACCTGTGGTGGCGGTGCTAATTCTAATAATCGTCTAGCGAACATTGAAGCCGTTAAACAGTTTTTTGCTTTGAAACTTAATGTCATTGCAGACCGCAGACTTAGTTGTAAATGAGCTGGCTGTAATTGACAATGAGTAAAGTACGCTGCTAATTCTAAAGCGCGCTTTGTATTTTCTGGGTTATCTAATGTAAATTTACGGCGTGCTTGTTCCATTGAGAGACCAACAATATATTCACGACATACTTCAATGAGTTGATGTACCTACAAGTCGAAATATTATTTATTTTATTAGTATCCTTAATGGATTAATGATTTCGTAAAAAAATTATTCATACCTCATCAACTTCTGATTTTTTGGATACCGCAATTAATAAAATCGAATGAATGATATTTTTGAATTGTATTGTAGAATCCTGGAATTTACCAGCAGTAGTTGTCTTATAAGCATCTTGTAGATGTACCGAAATGATTGTTTGAAAATTACATGGGAGAATAGGCAACACCCTACGGGTCTCTGTTTCTTCAGGATTTCGTCTAATATGATATACCAGAGGTGGAAGAATAACATTACAAGGTAAATATGTTCGGGTTGCTTGAAAAGTTTTCAAAAAGTGTGACTTTAATGGTTCAAAATTAACCGCGCCAACTTGTCTGTTAAGAAGCTATTATAATAGACAATGGAAATAATATTAACATTGTATTTTTATAAAATAATTCCATTAAATAAATCCATTACCTGCATAGCAGTTTCGAATGATCCAGCGGCAACATGATCAGCAGCTAAAGGAGAATTTTTTATCCATAATTCGGATTCATTAGTACCTGAAGTTGGAGGTACAAATTCACTCTGTGCACCATTAGCAAGTTCTTGGGCAATTTCTTTGTCAAGTTGAACATTGAGGTCAGCGTCAATATCCCATCCAGATCCCTCTTCGAGGACATCACCTTCAGTTCGTTGATCATCAACCTTTTCACTAACATTGAATCCGAGATCGTCATCACCTCCCCAATCTCCTCCAATCTCATCAATGCTTTCATTAGCATCGGCGAAAGTGAGAGGGGCAGCAATTGAATTATTATCAGGGTTAGTAAAGGCGCTATCAAAGAATGAACGTGATACTGTTAATAATGGCCAATTAGAATCATTATGTTTAACTATTGGTGTAGGAGATTTAAGTAATTGTCCAGGTGCTGGCAAATCCGTAATATCTTCAACATTGAGTCCAGCAGAAACCAAAATTGATTCAGCTTCTTCCGTGAGACCATGATTATGAGCGGTAAGATATGCCAATGGTACTAAGAATGTAATATTAAATTAATTATTGAATTATAATTAAAACGGTAAAGGTAAAATGAATGTAATGATATAATACATTGACCGACTTCCTTTAAAAGTCGAATACGCTCTTCAACATCACCCAAGTATAGTGAATTATGGAATCTAGACATATTATCATTTCGTAACTCGGCAATCTTTAACATCTTTCTCAATTTCTCGCCATTACCGGTTACCAAGTATAAAAACGAAAGGCGATCAAAATTTTTAATCCTTTGATATGCCATTTCAACGACCTAAAAACATTAGATATAAATTATATGTGCATATCATTTGCACGCAAATTATAATCACTACGAAATTACAAACCATATGATTGCCTTGACGTAATGCTTCAGCGCCTAATTTATTCCAACAATCATCTCGATCCATCGCTTTTGCGGTTTCCAATGCAACTTCGATATTGCCGCATTCCAATGCAAGATCAAATCGAGTTTTATGATCTCTCACAAAATGTAAAGCGATCTTACCGAAAATATATTAATCGCAAAGTTTAGTTCATAATTTAAAATATATCATAAAAATATATGTAAATACCTCTGGATATCCCTTTTTTTGTAAATATGCAATAATAGCCTGCCCAACCAAGTTCGAGTTGCGGATAATTTGCAGTACCTCGTCGTAATTGCGCTTTATGAGTGCAAGTTTGAATCGATATTCTGTTGGATCTATGCTAATTACACGTGTCTTACCATCTCTGTCTAGGCAATGAACGTTCTTGCCTTTAACTTTGGTTAAATACACTGGCTGATCAAGAGTACGGATAATACCATTATCACTAAATTGAAAATTGACGTGAATATTTCGTTTAAGATTACAATACAATATCTCATTATTTCTTACCCTTGTGGAAGAGCATATTTGATATGATTAAGAGTGGAATATACGAATATACCCGCATCTTCCCATGCACCACTTTTGATTCTAATTGTTTCATGAATCAAACAACTTTGCTCTAAATTCTTGTTAGCGATGGTTATCGCTATGAAAAAATGTGAACAAAGATAATGAGAATAAATTACCAACAAAAGTAATGTAAAATATATTTTAAAAACCTACTATGTTTGCTTAGGAGAGCCACTTGGTTATGATCAGAAGACCATACAACATATTTGACGGGAGGTGTATTGATTTCGGCAACGGTTTGACGTTGTTGAATGTCATACAAAATAACTGAAGTAGACGTGCTAAGAAGTAAAAGGTTACTACTACCAGCACTAAATATCTCATTAACAGTTGCCGGAGGTTTAACCGATTTTGTTGTAACATTTGACAAGTCACGGATTTCAATTTGCTAGAATAATGAAAAAATTGATTCATAAGTCGATTCGATCAATATTACATATTATTATTAAAATAAATAATTACCTGACGCGTCTTATCAAGAACTGCAAATCGATTTCTAGCGATGAATATTGCTGAATTACCAGTACCGCGTTTACCATCCGTCGAGGCCTCTCGTGGTTCGCCACTAAAATCTTTGGGTAAATGAAACAAATCGAACGTACCACCGTCCGTAGGCTGAAATATGAAGTAGCCTATTTCGTCAATCTTTCGGATTCAATACAGTAATACAAACTAGCCAATCACGTAACTGACCGTTGTGATTATAACAGCACGCTCGGCAGGATTAAACGACAAAGCCCGTGGATGAACATATTGACCACCAATTTTTCGTACTGAAAGTACTGATACGTCTGATGCATTGGCGAAATCAAAAACACGCAAATATTTGTCCTTGATATAGAACAAATTGTTTTGATGTACCGCATATGCTGGACGCTCCCTTTCAAGTTTAAATACAATAAGACCATTGTCATGACCTTGAACATGAAAAATATATAGTCAAATCTGAGTTGGAATACTAAAATTGTTACACGTATAAACAAATAAGACTCACCGGCCGCAAATAGATTTAATTCAGGATGAGCTGTCAAAACCCAGAATCTATCATGTTCTCGTCTAAAAGTTTGGACAAGAGTTCTTTTTGACACATCCCAAACACGAATTGTTTTATCCTCAGCGTCAGAAATAATCAACTCCTGTCTGGGATGAAAGAGAGCAGCGGATACATTATTAAAATGACCACGACAGGTATCAACTTCCCAGGCTTTAGTATCTAGAATAGAAATGTAACGTTAATAACCTTGTAACAAGTAATATTATAAACAAAACCCAATAATACCATTCATTCGCCATAATTTTATTTGACGGTCATCTCCAGCTGATACAATTAAAGGAAGAGTAGGATGGAAAGTCGCCCAATTTACACCACGATCATGGCCTTCTAAAACATATTTAACAATCGCGTCTGTGCTGCCAAAAATATCAGCTTGGGTCGCAGCTGATCTATGCATACTATCTTCAAACGACATAGAACTAGGTGCTGCATTCTTTTTCCTGAGGCCTGAAATACAATTGAAATTCTTATAATATATATTAGGACATTCGATAAATACCAACGATTAAAAGGAACAAATACCTGAAATATCCCAAACTCTTACAGTTTGATCCAAAGATGCAGATACAACTAAATCTTCTTTTGGATGAAATTGTGCACACATAACGTAATGATTATGACCTGTCAGAATCGCAATGCAATTTCTTGACTGCCAATTCCAAATTCGAATTGTTTGATCATCAGAAGCACTAAGGATCCAAGGGTATTCGTGATGAAAGAAAACAGTTCGAACATAATCCAAATGCCCATTCAAAGTAAATAAGCATTTACGAGTTTTATAGTTCCACACTTTAATCTTATAATCATCGCCACCTGATACAAATAATGGCTGTGTTGGATGAAAAGCAATTCCGCGAACAGGACCTAAATAATGAAGTGAATTAGTTAGTTTGATTCAAATGGCATGATGATTCTCTAATCGGGCGTGCTAACGTACCATCATGTTCATCAAATCGTTCCAGAAGAGTTCCCATACGATAATCCCATAACTGTATACAACCATTGTGAAGGGAGGCAAGAATCCATGGGCGTTTAGGATGAAATGCGATTCCTTTGACACGATTACTTTTTGACTCGAACTAATAAAATGTAAAGTTTTAGCATGGTATAGAAATAAATCTATGAAGCTTATGACCAAGCCATAAAACGAATTCTAAGCTGTGCTTGAATATTCACCTTTGTTAACATCTGCATATTTTGAATTTTATTATTTGGATATTAAAAAACTATATTAATGAACAGTCGTCGCGATCTACACAAAAATAATCCCCAAGTCCGTATCCCAACAATTACTGGGATGAAACTTTTAAAATGAATTTCATTTCAATTTCTCGAAAAAAAAAATTTTTTTCGGATAACTTGTTGGCTATTAGAAATGTATTCATTTTTGATTGGTTGTGATTACAATTAGAATATAACCAATTAAAAGTTCAAATATTAGCGCCGCAGCTATCCAATTTAGACTTCCACTGCGTAACCTTCAACGAAATTTCACGTGATATACTTTGTCACCGGTGTCACTTCCCTCCGCGTTTTCATTTTTACTAAGTATTATGACAGAATTTTTTCGGTAGTGAAATCCAGCCAAATGCCGTGATGCTGGCCATTTCGTGACATTTTTTGAAGGTACGCAGGAGAAGTCACCAATTTAAGTCGCGTGTATATACTGTATTTTGTATATTTGAAAATTTTGTAATTATTTTTTGATGTTCATATAATTTATTTGTATACATTATTATGTACCTCAATATAAAGAATAGTTTAGTTTAAAATGATCTTCAATATTGACCAAACTTAAACAAGTTAAGTGTCTAACATTTAATTTTACAAACTTATTTCTTAAATACTCTTCCAAATAAGATATAATGATAAAGTTAAATCTCATGGTTAATTTTACTTATATTTATATTTTTAATCATATAAATTTGTAATTTATAATATTTAAATATATAAATAAAATTTAATTATTATATTTAAAATTATTTTTTATAATTCAATTTTAATTTTATAATTAAATAAAATATTAAAATTTATAATATATAAAAATAAATATTATTCTGATTATAATAATTTAAAAATTATAATAATAATAAAATAAATTTAAATAACACACTATGCATTCAATATATTTATACTTAATGTAATATATAGTTTTAAATAACTAACCTTAATTTACCTTAATCCTAATCTTAATTTGAATCTTATATTACAAGTGAAGATAGTAGCTGGATAAGGTTACTTGTTTAAACTCATTTTGTATTGACAAAACATTTAAAATTTAGTTACACTAATTTTTATTAAGGTTTTGATATAATTTTGCATTTTTATAAACTTTAATATAGTCTTTTACATTTTCTAGAATTTTGCAAATTTTTTAATAAGGTTTTAATATAATTTTACTAAATTTTATTTTTTTCTATTTAAACAATTTGCAAAACTTTTAGATTTTATTTAACAACCTTAAACTGTAATAAATAATAAGTAATAAATAGGATTTTACATCTAAAAAAAAAATTAAATTCTTAAATTATATAATCAAAAATAAAATTCTAAAGGATATAAAGCAGTATAATAGTTTATTTATATAAATTATATATTTGAAAATAAAAAAATTAAATGGTTCTAAATAATTCTAAAAATCCTAAGAAAATTACAAAACATTATTTTTACAAATTTATTATGAAATTTATCTATTATAATATTTTAATAATTACTTAATAAAAATAAATAATAAATCCTTTTAAAATTTTAGAATTTCTTAAAAATTAAAATTTTAGGATTTAGAATTAGGTTTTTAAGACTAGTTTATATTTAGCAGTTCTATTAGAATTGCTAATTTTGAATATCATTTTTACTTTTTACAAATTAATTATGATATTTTTTTGATAGAATCATTTATTATAGATAAATGATTAGACTTTTCTAGAGTTAGTAATCTCTTAAATTATAAAGACTAATTAAAGATCACTTAATATTTTTATTTAAAAGTATATCAAATGCATAAATATACCTTTTAAATTTTTCCTAATAATATATATTTTTTAGAATTTTATATTTATATATTTAGAATTTATATATATAAATTTATAATAAAATTTATTAAATATAAAAAAAAAATTAAAATTAAAATAATAATATTTATAATTAATTAATTTAATTATATTAATAATACTAAAATTATAATATTATTTGAAATTATATTAATTATATAATATTAATAATATTATAATCAGATATTGATTTTAATGATTACAGATCTATAAATAAGTAATAAAATACAGAATATCAAAAATGTTAAATATATTAAATATGTTTAATATATTAATATAATTAATATGTTTAATATATCTGATATATTTAATATAATTAATATAACTTATATAGTTATATAGTTAATATATTTGATATGTTAAAATATATAATAGAATAAGTATAAATATAAGCTCTTTGTAAGTTAAAAAAGACAGACTAATAACTTTATAGAAAATTTTCTTATATAATACTACTCTTTAACTTTGTGTATTTTTCTTATTTATTTTCTTTTCTTATATTTATTATTTCTTATTATTTCTTTATTTTTTTTTATTCAATAAAGTATTCTTATTTTTCTATTATAAAATTCTTTATAACTACTATAATAATCTACTCTATAATTAAAGTCACTCGTATTTAGTACATTTAATAAAATTTAGTAAAATTAGTAGTGAAATAACTGAAATTAACGTTAAATTTTATTGGAATTTATATATAAATTATAAAAAAGTTGATCCTTTGATATTATATCTAATAATCTAATAAATTTTATTTCATCTTTTTATAATCACTAGATATTAAAATATTATAATTTTTCTATAATATTTTATAGCCAATTTATATTTATACTTTAAGAGATAGTAATGGTCATAGTTGTAATTTGAAAAGATTGCATATTAACAATATAAATAAAATTATTTAAAAAATTAAAAATAATAATTATATATAAAAAATTTAGTATAATAAAATAAAATTTTTATATTATATAACTAGATATATTTATATTAAATTCTTTATTTAATAAAATTATTTTTAATTATCTTATAATTGTTTATTTTTTTTAAAATAAAAATAAAAAAAAGAAAATTTAAACTATAATTATTTAATAAATAATTTTAATTTTTAATTTATTAATTAATTATTTACATATTTATATATTAAAATAATATGATATAGTTTATTTTTAATATTAATAATATTTTAATTAATTAAAATTATATTTAAATAATAATTATTATTGGTATATATTATATATTAAATAATATAATAAAATATTATTATATAATTTTAATTTGAAATTAATAAAATTTTTAAAAAAATAAATCTTAATTTTTTAATTTTATACTTTTATATATATATATTTTTATTAATATTTTTTATATACTAATATTTATTTACAGTCAACCCTCTCTAAATGCACACACTATATATTTTCTCTCTAAATGCACGCTCTTATTCAGTCCTAAGCATATAGAATTCATATAAAAATTTTCTTTTTAAATGCACATCCTCTTTAAATGCACATTTTTTAAAATTTTTACTATGGTTCTAAGAGGATGCATTTAGAGAGAGTTGACTGTATTTATTTATTATTTTTTAATAAAAATTTAAATATGAAATTGTAAAACTTATAAAAGTAAATTTTTAAAGAATATATAAAATTATACATTAATATTAGATTTGTTTTCAATTATTTTAACGTCTAAGTTAAAAGGCTATAATAATTAACTCTATATTAAAGTTTCAGATCTTAAGATTTTTTCTAAGTTATACAGGTATCTATTATACTTGAATTAACTTAGCAATTTATTATATCTTAGAATTTAAGATATATTTAATCAAATTTATAATAACAAACTTAATAGCAAATTAGTTTAGAATATCACAACAAATCTTAAATAAAGGACAATATTAAAAGGAAAATAATTTATATAGATTTAAATTAATTTCTTTATTTATAATACTGAAACTCATAAAAGAGTTAATTTACAATTTAAGCAAAAGCTATTCTATTTATGCAAAATTAATTTTCTATAATTAACTACTTATTACGTTATAAATAAATAAAATTTAGAGGTTTTGCAAGTTATCTAAATGGAAAAAGATAGATTTAGCGAAATTATATTAAAACCTTATTAAAAATCTGTGAAATTCTGAAAAAGATAAAACTATATCAAAGCTTATAAAAATGCAAAACTATATTAAAACCTTAGTAAAAATTTAATAAAACTATAGTTTAGATATTTTGCCAAATCTAAAATGAGTTTAGACAAGCAACCTTAGTTATAAACTAATTATTTTAGTAAATTTCAGCTATAAAATAATAATAAAATAAATAAATAAAAAGATAAAATATAAGTTAAATAATAATGATAATAAAATAAAAGAATAAATATGTAAAGAATTTAATAAAATAAGCCAATCAAATAAATCAGATGAATCAGATGAATTTTGTAAATCCTACAAATTAAATAAATTAGTTTGATTTTTTAATGCAGTATATCAATCAAGATCTTTCTTAATATGATCTACATAAAATTCAATCTAATGATTTTTATAAATCATTTTTTTTAGAGTAAATTTTTAATATTAACAACATATATTTTTAATTAATGATTATTTATATAAGTTTAGATCTACAAATTTGTATTTTAGTTATATATTAATGTTTAATTTGATTTTAAAGAAAATCTGATTTCTAATATAAATTTAATTCTAAAAAAAGTTTTAATTATTTAGATTTAATAGTTATTAATATAATAAATATATGTTTTTTGATATTATAAAAATATTTAATATTCTAATTATTGTCTTTTAATATTTTTAATAAGAATTAATACCTTTAAAAATACATATATAATTTTTTGTTTTTAAATAATAATTATATATATACTTTTTAAAAATATTATAAATTAAATTTTTATAAAATTTATTATTGATAAATATTTTTAATATTTTAAATATTATTTCAATTTCTTTTATATAATAAATTAAATTTTATTGTATTTTTTCAATTGCTTTTCAAAAATCATATACTACCAATTTTATATTATTATTATATTTAATTATTATTTAATAATTAGTTAAATGAAAATACTCTTTATAGATTTTTATTTAAAGTATAATAGAGGATAATTAAATATTAGGCATATTAAATACTAGGAAAATGTAAACAGTTATTAAGTCTAGAATAATCTTAACTAAAAAATTCATATTGATATTTGTTTTATCTAGAATTTTGTGAATTACAAAAGCCAATCAGCTTTGACTCAATTATTGAGCGGACGGATACTGAGATATGTTTTCATTATATATAATTCTACATTTTATTCTAGACTAATAATATTATTCTATCTTATTTATTGATTACTCAATAGAATTTTGTATTATTGATGTAATAAATAATTGAATATAAATTAATAAATTATAATTATTATTATAAATATTATCTAAATTATTCTTTAAATTAGAACAGTTATTATTTCCTAGTTTTTATATATTTATATTCAAACTTTTTATAAAATATTTTATTTAATATCAAAGATATTGTAACTGGATTAAATTAACAAACGTGATACAGTATATTGCAGATTTAAATATCAAATATATCAGACATATTTGATATATCTAATATAACTGATATATTAAATAAATAAGATATATTAGATATATTAGATATATTTGATTTATTTGTTATATCCATCTATGTATTAAATTATATATAAATAAAGGACGATAAAATCATGTAAATTTTAATTAACTTTTAGTCCACTTTTAGTTTACTTTTTAGTTTGCTTTTAGGTACACACTTAGTAGTTTTTTAGAGACACCTAGCCTAATTTTCGTATTTAGTATTTTTAGCTCTTTAGTTTCTTTATTTTCTTTCTTATTTTCTTATTTCTTTATTTCTTTATTATTTCTTATTGTGAATAAATATATCATTATAACTTTAAATCAATTGAATTATCTTACTTCTAATATTATTGAGGGTACACTACCGTATAAATTATAAAGCTTAAGTTAAACTGAATTGAGTCACTACGTAAACTTAAAAGAATCACTACTTGAACATTCTATCTAACAGTCACAATTTGACAGGATTGCACATTAATAATTAGTAATAACGATAAGACTCTCTTTTCTGTTTGCATAGTACTATAAGAAACACTTTATGAATAACTTTAAAGAATTAATAAAATACTAACAAAACTATTTAGCTATACATAATAGGTAGGAGCATAACTTTAAAAAATCTACTGGCAATATTTTCTTAATAGATGACCCATTTTGTATCGCTTGTAATCCACTTTCAAAAGAGATTTCACAACCTTTTCTCAATTTTTTTGAGTGGACATAAAAAGTCTTAGAAGCATCATTATATACTAGTAAAAGTATAAAGCTTTTTAAATAGCAAGTACTGCAGAGACTACTGGTATATAAGGAGTATATTATAGACAGACACTTAATACTTTTAGGTATAAGAACCTACTAATACTAACCTTTAAGCGAGCAGTTATATATTGTATTTGAACTCAAACTAAAACTGACTCCTTTCAGAAGAAATTTTAAGACAATTTATTTACTTATCTCAATATATCACTTGTAAATCTAAGTTGAAACTCTTTTCCTTTCAGAATAACTGGACCTTCTAAAATACCTCTTGAAAGTAGTATTACTTCTAAATCAGTTGAAGAAAACCTCTTCTCTTTTCAAAGAAATTATCTACTTGAAGAGACCATAATAGCTAATACTACTCCTAGCAGAAAAGATACTAGTAACTAAACTTTAAGTTTTAATAAAATGACTTTTAGCTCTTACAAAAAGATAAAAAAACTACCAAAATTGACTTTTGCAAGATTTTTAAATGAAGAAGAAGCAACCTTTAACCAAAAAAATATTCATTCTTCATATTCCTCTAAGCAGGAAATCAGTCATTCGCAAGATAAAAAGTCTAAGAGTAAAGGAATTAGTAAATGACAAAGCTGTCATTCTCCTTTCTACTATGATAGTTCTTCCTTTTCCTCCAGTTTTGATTTTAAAAATCATGACTCAGATGATGATAATAAAGATTCATTTGATGCAGAAAATACTAAAGACCAAGACAAATGAAACTTCTTTCAAATGATGAAGGCCTCTAAACTGTCTTCAAAACTGTTAGATTTGGTAGACTATGAAAAACTAAATTTGTAAACTTATCAACCTTTAAGGGAGGAGATCAAAACCCTAGAGAATGGTTAGAAAGATATAATCATGTTAGAAATGTGAATGGAATCTCTGATAAATAATGTCTTATATTAGTTTTATCTTTTCTGAAAGGATCAGCCCTTACTTGGTATAATAAAACTAAGAATGAAAAAGATTTGTGATATTGGGATAATTCTAATGATCAATAACATAATCATCAGTTTTTTGTCTATTACTTTTTAAAGTATTATTATATAACCTACCGAAGGATGCAATAATGCTCTGTACTTAGATAATGTAAACAATGCCTTGAATAATTTGTAGAAGATTATGTCACTAATATCAAATCATTATATCTCAAACTTGATCCTGATTATAATACATCAGAAAATGAGAAAATTAGCAATTTTTACAAGAATTTTGACCTGAGTTTTTAATCGCAGTAGCCACTGCTACACTTGTAATTTAGAGGAAACCATTAACTGAGTTTGAACTATTGAAGCTATTCTCTCTAAAGATAGTATTCTCTTAGGATATTTTCTCAGTAAAACTTATTTGAATCAATATGATAAAGAAATTGAATAAGAAAAAGCCCCTAACATGTAACAATTAATTAAGGAAAATAACAAAATATTAATGAAAGAATTTAAGTAATTATTAATCACTACTACAACTAATTCATGTGTTGATAATAATAATCATCCTGTATATAATAATAATAATTGAAGAAATAGTAATAATAGTAATCAAGTATATTACAACTGTAATTAACCTGAACATATTACCAAAAATTGTAGAGTACAAAATAACCAAAGTGGTAATAGAAATAATTTCCAACAGAATAATAATAAAAATAACATCCATCAGAATAAAAATAGATGTTTTACTTGCAAGTAAAAAGAACATATGGCTAAAAATTGTAATACACCATTCAATAAGCTTATCCATACTGCTATCAGTTTAGACATTAGGAAAACTTATGTCTAACTAGATTAATACTAACCTTCAATAATAGACAACCACAATTTGGTTAAACAGGATAATGAGTTGTATTGTCTCAAAGGAGTTCTATGTATAATATTCTAAATTTATTCTTATCACCTCTTTTTTCGTAATCTTTAATAACGTTTTCTTTTGCTAATATTTTCATGATCAATAACACCTTCACTTTTAACCCTACTAACCAGTCTTTAAACTATTAAGGATACCTCAAGAGGGTAAGAATACCAGTCATTATTTAAATCTCTTGAATGAAATTGATATATCTAAGGTTGTAAAAGCTGTTTATTATTATGCCTTTGTGAATGGCAAACCTATTTATCTAATTTTAGATTCAGGTTCTGTTAGAAGTATCATGTCAAAAAGTTTCTTGCAACAATTGGATAGAAAAATTGAAAGCTCTTTAATAATTACCATGATCAACATATAAGGTGAACATTTACAATCCTTAAAAAAAGTTATTAATATTCTTATTCAGATTAGTAACATAGAAATACCTATTGATATCGATATAACTGAGTCAAATGATTATTATATTGTAGCTGAAAATGATTATTTAACAAAATGTCATGAATGACTTTATTGAAATTGTCAAAAATTTGCTTTTTAATGAAATCAGCAAGAATACCAGGTTCCTATGACTTACTTGGAGAAATCTCAGTTTGATAAATTTTAACAACCTATACCTATCCTTGTAAGTTCAATGAATAACGAATATGAGAATGAAAAGCTAACTATGTAGTAACATTATATGATATTAGGGAACAATGAAAAAGAACCAATCTTAATTAAGAATAACTCCAAACAAGTGATAGTTTAAAAATAAACTTATTTACCACAATATTTTGAGAGTCTTAAACAAAAATTTAGATGTCAACCACCTGAAAATTCAAAATGGATTTATCATTGGTAAGGCTCTGGAAATAGATGTTAGTATCATAAATAACTCGATCAAATAAATGATATTTGTTTACTATATCAAAAGGAATAGAAATATTGTTAATTATTACAAAACATTTTTGACAAAATATTAGCAAAAACCAATTTATACGCACATTTAGATCAAAATAACAAAAGGATTTACAACAGTTTTTATAGGCTAATACTAGTGCATTTGCAAGTGATTTATCATAATTAAGACACATTACCATTAAAAAACATTATATTCTAATAAAAAATCCTTTTCTCATATAACAGCGAACTTACAGAGTTGCACTTTTAGAATAAGAATTCATTAAGGAAAAGATTAATCAAATGTTAAAACATAACCTTATCTAACCATCTGAAAGTCCCTAAGTCTTACCTGTTGTGTTAATGCAAAAGAAAAATGGAAGTCTACATTTTTGTATCAACTACAGAAAGTTAAATAGTGTTACCAAGAGGGATAAATAACTATTGCTACAAATTAACGAATTATTAGATATGTTTAGACGCTCTAAGTATTTTTCTACTTTAGATTTAATTAGTGGGTACTGACAAGTTGTAATGAAAGCTGAAGATTAAGTGAAAATAGCCTTTATAATAAGTCAAGGATTATATGAGTTAATGATAAGGGATGAAACCTCTTAATAACAGTCGAAACTTAGACAAAACTATATTAAAATCATAATAAGAGATACGACAAAATCCTTTTGATATGACGAAAGCTGAAACTGTCGAAATTATATTAAAAATATAGAAAGGGTATAATGAAATTATTTTGAGGAGGTTTCGGCAGTCATCTATAATATGAGTTTAAGGTTATGCCATTTGAATTGACAAATGCATCTGCTACGTTCTAAAGATTAATGAATAAAGTTTTTAAGAAAGAAATTGAATAGTTTGTAGTAGTTTATCTTGATGATATTATTATATTTTCTTTTATCTTTGAGAAGCATATATAACATTTAAAGTATATTTTTGAATAATTAAAGTAGGCAGAATTAAAACTTAGCAAAGATAAATGCGAGTTTTACAAATTAGAACTTGCATTTTAGAATATATTGTTAGCAGACAAGGAATTTCACTAGATCCATCAAAGATTGATAAAATTAAGAATTTTTCAACTCCAAATTCGTTAAGGAAATTTATGGGATGAATTATCAGAATTATGAAGTTCCCTTATAAAATTAGATATAAAAAAGGAAAAACATAGATGCTTTATCTCGACTCCCTCTCTTACCATTTAATTACAACCTAGAAACAGCTAATATAGAGTAAAAGCTTAAGTGTCAGCAGTGTGACTGATAGCTAGAAATAGTAAAATTCTAGATCTTGGACCTAAAAACTTAGTTCTAGGACTAGGTCTACAGATCTTTAGATTTGAATTTTAGGTCTGATGAATATTCAGTCCTATAAAGTCCTAGCTAATAGAATTGTAAAATAATAATAATATAGTAATATACTGATATGTATATGCTGATCTGAACTTAAAATAATTTTTTAATAATACTAATATACTGATATTCTATTAAAATAGTTTGTATAACAAGTTTTATTTACACAATATAATTTTAGATTTAAAAATATAGGATTTTTTACTTATTGTATTGTTATATATACATAAATAGTATGATATAAATAAGTATTTTCTTTTTTTTATCAATGTTTATTTACATATCTTTTTAAATTTATAATTTAAAAATCTTTCTATCCTCTTCTTTATTTTACATTCATTTATTTACTGGATAAATTCATAATGCTTCAAAATATTGAAAAAAATAAAATTTAATTATATTTTATAAGAAATTTGTAAAAAAAAATTAATAATATAATTTTCTATCAAAATTTTCATTTTGTAATAATAAGCAGTTCTTTTAACAGTTCAGATAATACGTTTGTTCTAAATATTAATGATATAGATAACGAAATGGATGAGTTTGAGCTTTCGCGTAAAACTACTTCAATATGAAATTATATAAATTGTAAAGATTCATTTTACCTGAAAGTACTAGTATATAAAACATATAGTTATGTGTTTTCTATTAAATCAGAAAACTCTAGTATTGAATAACATCTTTTGAGTAAACATAGTATAGTAATCTAAAAAGTTCAAAAGTAAATAACTTTAAAATTTAAATACAAGAATTCTTGATCTAAAAAAAAAAATTAGAGCAGAATGATGCAGTTATTATTTGAGTAATTGCTGATTAATAGTCTTTTAGTATTGTGAAGAATGAAAAGTTTATCAAAATGATAAATGTTTTAAATTTTCGCTATAAGATTCCTGACCGTCACTAAATAAAAAAAAAGGTAGTTTAAGAGTTTGATAATCGCCATCTAAATATTTGTTATGATTTACTAAAAATACCTGAAAAAGTCTCATTTATTGCAGATATGTAAATATCAACGTTAAGCAGTAAAGCATATCTTAGTTTAACTATTCATTATATTGATGATAATTGGATTTTTCAGCATTTTTTATTAGATATTATTTCATTTAAAGATCATTACACAGAAATTAATATAGTAACTACAATTAATAATGTTCTTTGTGAATTTAATTTAATGAGTAAAGCTCTAACGCTTACTACTGACAATAAGTCTGTAATACTAATATGTGATTAAAAGTTATTAGAAGAATTTGAGAAAGCTTTAAATGATAATTTTTTTTTAACCATTATCACTACTCAGCATATATTCTTAACTTTACAGTTAAACAAGGGATGGAAATAATTAATAAAGAAATTTTTAATATTTGTAAATTGATGATAAAAATCAAAAATTCAGTTATGTTATGTGATGCTTTACATGAGTTATGTTTTATGGAAAAATTAAATATCTCTGACCTGAAATTGATATAAAAATAAGGTGAAATTCTACCTATTACAGTCAACTCTTGATATAGCGAACTCTTGATATAATGAATTTTTTGAACAAATATAATAAAAATACTCTTGTTATAGCGAATTGGCCAATAAAATCTCTTAAAATCTTCACTATAGCCTTATAGCGAAGTTGAGGTCTAGGACATAGAGTTCGTTATAACAAGAGTTGACTGTATATGCTTTGTAAATTTTAACGAATGAAATTAACATTAAAGATACCTGTAATTAAATATGAAAAAATGTGAGATTTAATACTATTTTCTATAGCATAGATAAAAATTAAGGTATAATTTGATATAAATAAGAAAGATTTGTAAAATAATAGTATTAGAGAAAGGGATAGGAATGCCTGAATATTATTTAATAAATTACTATATTTTGGATGGAGAATAAAGAAGGGTCAGAAGTGATATTTTTTAAAGGAAACTGATAAAATGAACTTAAATATTATAAATAATATTATATAAATTGAAATGTCTATTAATATTATTATTTATTGATTCACTATTATAGTTTTATTGCTGTTATTTATTTATTTATTTGTATTTTAAAATCAATAAAATTTAATTAATATATTATTATTTATTTTCGTTAATTAATTTTAATAAATTTATAACTTTTTTATTATATTTATTTGATATTTAATAAGAAATAATAATTGTTTTAAAATCACTTGAAAAAGCTACTAAAAATTTTTTGAGTTCTAAATATCTAATCATTGTTGATATACGATTCTATTTTAATGAAATTTAGGACTATCTAAATATTGTATAGAGGGTGATCAATATATATTAGCTAATTCAATAAATCAAAAGATCGAGAAATACTGAATGATTCTTAATGATGCAAATACGATTACTATAATCTTAGATCTGCAAAACAAAATTGTTCTCTTTAAATTAGATAAATCAATAACAAAGTTATTAATATCTTAAAAGATAAATTTTCCTTTTATTATAATAAAGTCTTATAATTACAAACTTGGTTTCTAAAGAAAATAATAATACATCAGGAAGAGAATATTTTTATCAATTAAAGAAATGGCATTTAAGAGAAACTATTGAAATAGTACAAGCTTTAACTCTATCTTTAAATAATCTGAATTTCGTAGAAATATCTAATACTGTTTTGTGATGAAAATGTAGATGTACTACTCTAGTGAAAAGCTTATTCTGTTGAATTTTTAACACTTATATTAATGACAAGGGATTATTTGGTGATACAATCTATAAGCGTTATATACAAATAGGGTAAGTTTATTATATAACAGTTGTAAATTAATAATTAATTATTTAAAAATTTTTTAATTGCTCATTAATTTGTGATTATATTTTTTTATATTTCAAAATTAGCATTTTCTATTACCAGAAATACAATTACGAAAACTTAAAATTGACTGCAACTAAAAACTGCGAAAGCGTCATTATGTGCTAAAAGTTAGATAAATAATAATGTCAAAGAAAAAAATGTAGCTTAACCATTTTTTAAAGTTTATGTTACCAATTAACAGTTTTAAACTAATTAAGGTTTTAATAAATAAATAAATGATATATGCAGTATATTAAATTTTAAGTTGTTTAATAATAAAGAAAAAAAGCTTTTAAAATTGTCATTTGGTATTACTGTGAAATTCTTTAACTCAGGGTGGTCACATTATCAAGTCTCTACTCAAAATTTTTAACTATGACTTACTATAATTAAGACATTAGAATTCGCCTAATTCTTAACTCTACCAAATTTATGCGTTAGACTTAAACAAATCTCTCAAATATAAAGACTTGAAAGATGATATTATAAATAATTTAATTAAAGAATTCAGATGATGAACTCAATTACAAATAATGTATAGAGATCACGTTAGACTATATGAAGACACAAAGAGGTAGAAAGATATAAGTTTTAAATGATTCCTTTATTAATATTGAAACTTGTATTCGCAAGAGAGTTAATTTACAACATAAGCAAAAGTCTATCTATTTATACAAAATTTCTTTTGTTACAGTTAACTAATTATTATGCTATAAACTAACTAATTTAGTAAAAATAAAATATAAATATATTAAGAATAATAAAAATACGTAAATATTAAAAATATAAAATATAATAAAAATAAAATTTAGAATATTAAAAATAAGTATAACACTAAATATTCTTAGACTTCATTTAATTCGTAAAATTAGGATTATCATCAGTATTTGGAAGATCTTTAGAATTACGTAAATCTCCTGTATTTTCAGAATTCTGGATTAAGAGATCATCATACTGCATCATCCATGTGACTTTATTATGACTAGTCAATTGTTCTGTTAACATTGGATATAAAATTTATAAATAATTTAACTTATGATTACCAGGTTCTAGAACTAGGTCTAGAACTAAAATTAATAAAACTCAAGTCCTAGAACTCACTCTTTTAGAACCTGATCCCCAGGTCTTTTCAATATGACTTATAGGTTTTAGGACTAAGACCAGACCAGAACTGATCTAATCATCCCTACTAACAGCTCTAACAATCAAAATGGATTTAAAAATCTACAACTAATTTTATAATTTTCTTAATACCTTAACATATTTACCAAATATTATTCCTGCACAATAACTTGAAATTCAAAAATAATCTTTTAAATATTTTATTAAAAATCTACTTTACCGTTAAAATTAAAAACAACTTTCACAACCTTTATTAGTCATAAAAATTATTGAAGTAGAAACCTTAATCCACAACATATATAATGAACCTTTAGGAAGATATTTAGATTATGATATAACTTACAATAAAATAATCTTTAAGTATTACTGATCAAACATGTATTGAGAAATTGATAATTAGGTAAAAACTTGTGATATATATCAATGACAAGAGAGACTTAAACAAATGAAACCTTTACATCCAATACCAATTGGACAACCCTTTGATTGTGTTAGAATAGATTACGTAAAACCTCTTCTTTGAACTACTAAAAGAAACAGATACATTATAATAGATACTAAATATCTTACTAAATAGGTAGAAGCCACTGTAACTCCTGACTGTATCTTCCAAACAATTACATAATTTATTTACAGTGAAATAATTTGCCTAAAAGAGATCTTAATTGACTGAGCCACATCGTTTTAGAATGAATTAGTTACTGCACTCATGCATATTATTAGAACTAAACATAGAATATTATTTCTGTACTACCTCCAGACTAATTGATTAACTGAACGATTCAATCGAACTCTCTGTAATATTTTGGCAAAATATGCAGAATAACATAAAAGTGAATAAAATTCATATTTACCTTCAGCTCTGTTTGCTTATCGAACTGCTTAATAAGGAACAACCAAATTAGAGTCCTTTGAATTATTATATAGGAGAAAAGCAATGTTACTCATTGATTTACAATTGTGATGTTTTTTTCCTGAAAGTAATCTTCCACAAGCAGTAAATAAATATTATCAGTTAATTTCTGCCTAATTAGTATAAAAGAGACTTGATGTATAATAAAATATTCTGCAACGTTAACAATAGCAACAGGAACATTACATTAAAAGTTACCCTGAAATTAATTATCAAATTAGAGACAAAATGTTAATGTTTAATGTATCACAATCACATGTACATTTAAAGATAAATTTAATGGACTATTTTACATACATGATATTATATGACCTAGCATATACAAATTGCGTGCTATAGATAGATGAGTTAAAAAAAATCCAGTATATGTTAATCTCTTAAAATCATATTTGAAAAGATCTGAATGGATACCATAGATTATCATTAGTTAATCAAATTTCTTATAAATATAGGCCTAATAAGGATCCTGACTAAACTACTTGATAAAATTTTAAATAGCTATACTAGATAATTTTAAAACTAAATTAGAATAACTAAAGAATACAACAGATTTCTTGACTATAAACATTCAGACCTTGAAACCGTATGATATTAATATGACTTTATCACAAACAGTGCAATTGATCTACTGAGCTCTTTTACGATCAATGCTTATGAATAATTAACTTTTATCACTTGTCAATTCCTTTTATTTAAGACAACTTTTTGATGATGAAGCTCTTATTCCTGCTCAACGAACTCAATAGGCCTCTACTATTATCATACATTATTATCAAATTGCTATGCAAGTCTTTTATTTGTTTGAAAATCTTGGAGTCTAACGAATCTTTGGTACTCAGTAACTCACTTTGATGATGATTTAATGTTTGAAGACTACTGAATATTAAGCTTTAATAATTGAAGCTTTAAATCTTTCTGCTAGAGAATAGGAAGTAATGTAATTGAATTAGATTGACAAACATAATGCAGTATATTGCAGATTTAAATGTCAAATATATTAGACATATTTGACATATAAGAAATATTTGATATATCTGACATAACTAATATATTAGATAAATAAGATATGTAAATTTTAGTTCACTTTTAGTCTACTTTTAGTTTTTCTTTTAGTTTGCTTTTAGGTACATACTTAGTAGTTTTTTAGAGATACTTGGCCTAATCTTCACATTTAGTATTTTTAGCTCTTTAATTTCTTTCTTATTTTCTTATTTCTTTATTTCTTTATTATTTCTTATTGTGAATAAATATATCATTATAACTTTAAATCAATTAAGTTATCTTATTTCTAGTATTATTGAGAATATACCACTATATATATTATAAAGTTTGAGTTAAACTAAATTGAGCTATTACATAAACTTAAAAGAATCACTACTTAAACACCACTGATCAAAATTAAAAAAATTAAACATGCGAAAAATTGGCCTAAATTCAGCTTAAATTCGGCAAATTATCAAAAAATCAGCCTAGTTGATTAACATACATTAGAAATCAGCCAAGAATTGACTAAAATTTAACCTATCTTATTTATAATCGATTGGCATACTTATTGCTGATTAATATACATCAAAATCAGCTAAAATTTGACCTATCTTATTTATAGCTAATTTACATCTGATTGGCATACATTAGAAATCGGCCAAGAATCAGCTAAAATTCACCTATCTTATTTATAGCTGATTGACGTCTGATTATATCTGTTGGTATACATCAAAAATAGACTAAAAATTAATCTATTTTATTTATAGCTAATTAACGTCTGATTTACATCTGATTGATATACATCAAAAATAGATTAAAATATTTCAAAATAAAATAAAATTAGGAAAGAAATATAACTGATATTTAGGATTAATAACCAAATAATGCTAAAACATTCAATTTATTTTACAAATGGTATTTTCTATTAATTGGATTAATAGCCAAATATTCTTTTGCATTTCATTGGGCTGAAATTCAATAGTTAATCAGTACAAATCGACCCAAAATATGATGAACTGGTATTATACAATCATGACTTTCTGAATAAAATTTAGTATCTCATAATTTGACATTACATCTTTCTTCTTCGCTAAAATAATACTGCATATTTAAAAAACTTGCAGGTTTATACTAATGAACAAATGCTAGAAAATATTCAGCCTTTCCAAATGGCAAATCGATCTTATATGTAAAATAATATTAGACTTAGCCAGAATAACAATCGACTGTACCATCATTTATAATAAATTTGATCAAAATATACAAAATTTTACATGTCGCAAAGATATCGATAATTCAAAGATTTCAGAACCAATTCGGCTCCTTCCAAATTGATTCATTTTGACTTGAATTATTATACCATCTTCTAAATCCTTATTGAATAGCTTCCTAAAATCAAACGTGATATAAGTGCATTGTAGTATTCAACTATTAAATCAAGTATTTCGCTTGAAATAATTATATTATTAGATGATAGTTTAAAGAATTCGCCAGGAAATAGTTCACTACTAGTAACATTTAATTCCTTAATATTTCGTGAATTCATCCAAAATCAATGAATTTTATTAGAAGAAAATTCATCTGTATCTGAAAGTGAACCAATTGAAGGCTGATTGTTTAGCAATTCAAGCCCTTTTATCTCAATACTACCAGAACTTGTAATACTGTCAATTTGAATATCAAATATCAATCGACACATTAGCTCAGGTTTGATTTTTCTATTACTATTTAGTAAAGAATCTAAAATCATTCATAAATTAGTAAGCTGATTTATTCAAGAAATTCTCAAAAAAAATACCTAATATTCTATTTATGCATTTAAAAGAAAAATACTAAAACGCATATAACAGACCATAGTCTCTTGAGCAATCATACAAATGGAGAGAAAGGTGAAAATTTGATATGATTTTGTTGTATTCATGATTATTTTCAATCAACTTTACTATCTCAATTAGTCATTGATATACTTCATGTAATAGATCTGATTCTACAATTCAACTTACTAAAATTGTACAAATCCTTATGAAATGTATAAAAATCTTTCTATCTACAATCAGAAGATGTTTCCAAAGTGAAACAGTAATATATACAGTAAAAAATATTCACCACTGATCAGTCGTAAAATTAGAAAATCCTTCTCCTTCATGAATTTTACCTGAAATTTGATTCAGATCAGAAGGAATCTGAAACTCGTTCATCTTTTTTGAATCTTATTCAGGAAATTTGATGTCAAAATCTCTTTATCAATTCAGATTCGTTTTACTATCTATTGTACAATGCCTAAAAATAGGTAATACATTAGATCAATTGTGATATATTTTATAGAATCAAAATATGGCAAATGTAATAATTCAGATTATCTTACGTTACTTTATTTTACAAATTATTTTTGTAAAACATCTAAATTGTAGCGTCTTCATTCTAACATATTTTGACGATGCTCAATTAGATCTCGCATAATGAACCAATAATCGATATTATTTATTCTGGCAAAATTATGCTGATGATTTTCATAATTTACCTTCTTTTCGTATCTATGATATGATACTAAAGCTGAAATATGTTCACATATTTTTCTAGTGACCAGTATATCATATGAAATAAGAATTAAAGCTACATAAATGTTCTTTTCTTCAGGATGTTCATATGTTTTATCTATTGTAAATCCATCCCAAAATGATTTTAATTCATCTACAATTAGTGCTAAATAGTGATTTATTTTATGTAAACTGACTTCACTTAGTCTAGGTAAAAGACCAAGTATCAGTAAATTTTCACGTTTAAATCAGATATCATGAGGCAAATTGCATATAGTAGCATATATTACTCCAATACTATAAACAGTACCACTATATGGCTAGAACCAGTTGAGATTTAGCATTAATCCAAAATGAGAATCAGCCACTTCATTTTGAAAAAAATTTGCCAAATCTTCTTGTGAAGATTCTTTTAATATTTGCCATTCTTCACTATCATATATATCAATCATAATATTGTTAAAATGCTGACGATTTGTCCATTGTCTTAGACTAGTTTCAAAATTAAGCTAACAATACATAGAAGTGAGTTATTATCGAATTTCAGAAAATGGAAAGATTAAATTAGGTTGAATTAAAGTTCAATTTATCGATATGATTTTTTGAAATAACAAAATATTGCAAAATCGTGTTTTGCAAATTAATGAATTAGGAAATCCTTTATGCTGATATTTCATTACAGTTAGCATATTATTTATTCTATTGAAAATTCACCACTTCCTGTTTTTGATACAGCTTATGATATTTGGAACAAGGAACAAAATGGTAAAATCAGTCATTTAATCTAAATGCTTTTTTCATTAAGTAAATTGAATTTGGAAAATTTCTAAATTTGTCATCTCTGATTTCTGTCAGAACTAATTTCATAAATTTTATTAACATTTCAATTGCAGACTCTGTAATGTTAAATCTTGTCTGAAATAACATGATCCAAAGTAAAATTCACAAAAATCAGTTATCAATTGATTCTATATTTGGTGAATTTTGAAATGACTCATAATTTGGTGATACATAATCTTCAAAAGTTTTAAAATCATCCTCTACAGAAATATCATCATCTTCAGATTCACCTGTAATATAATCTTCTTCAGTGATAAATTCTAAAGATTCTGAATGTTAATCAGCTTCTGTTTCAGAATCATCAGAAGGATTTATGCCAGATTTTGAATGATTTGTGTATTTTCTTATATATCTTTGAAATAAAAAAATAGAATCAAAATCTTCTTGATATCCATCATCAGATTCATGCTTAACGATTTCTATAATTCGTCCAGTCGAAGTCGATGTTGATGATTCTCCCATTTCGTCTTGTATTCCGAATTGATGAAATGTATCTGAAATAGAATTTTGTGAATCTTAATATCTAACTCTAGTATTATGAGAGGTTAATGGCCTAGAAGTAGATATATTTTCTTCATCAGTTAAATCACCAATCGACCTACTTGTTCTTCTACGAGAAGGTATATTTGAAGATTAAAAAGTAAAAATATCTTTTTTATAGATTAATCTAAGAATTGATCTATTTCTTCTATAAGAAGATGTATTAGAAGATTGACTAGATAATGAATCATCACCATCACCGCGTAATTTAAAAATTGACCCTTTTTAGCTTATTTTTATTTTATAATTGAGAAATTAAGAGAAAATAAAAGTTCAAAATGGAGTTATTTTTAAGGACGATTTTAGTTAAATTTTATATTTTTTTAAAAAAATGCAGTAGTTTTGCAAATATTTATATTATTATACTAAACTATTATTTTTCTTTTTTAGTAAATATAAACAATTAAACAAATTTCCTTTTTAAAATAATTATAATGTTTATAACTATTTTTGTTAAGGTGTTTTAATCTAATGCATCGATAAATTGTTTTCGAATCTTGTATTAATTTAATGCATGATGAAAGTATTGTTTCTGATTTACTTTAAATGCATTTTGATCTAATGTATCAATAGATTATTTCTAAATCTTGTATCGATTTAATGCATGATGAAAGTATTATTTCTGATTTACTTTAAGTGCGTTTTGATTTAATATATCGATAAATTATTTCTGAATCTTGTATTGATTTAATGCATAATGAAAGTATTGTTTCTGATTTACTTTAAGTGTATTTGATTTAATATATCGATAAATTAGTTCTGATTTACTTTAAGTCTTTTTTAATACATAATTAAAGTATTTATTACATTGATAATTATTTCTGATTTATTTTAAGTATTATATTGATTTAATGTATTATATAATATAACTATTTGAGTTTATTTCTGACATATATATGAAAATTTATATAAATAAGCTTGATTTTTCCACTTCTTAAAA
>CAJVPQ010000482.1:0-27138 GCA_910591825.1 Funneliformis caledonium
TTAATAAATTCATATTATAAGATAAAATAAAAATTAATATTAAATTAATATATACCTGTATATTTATTATATAGGCGCAGTATCGAAAACTTTTTTTAAAAAATCGTATTAAAGAATTTGATAATAGTTTGGAAACTGGTCAACCTATGTCTGAAATTACTATTAAAAAGGCAATTAAATATGTAGCAAAAGCATGGGATTCTGTTCAATCAGAAACAATTGTAAATTGTTGGAAAAAGACAGATATTCTTCCACATGATAATGAAGATATTGAAATTGATGATGAAAGTTCTTTTACTAATGATGATATTGATGATATTAATAAAATACAGGATCTTATTGACCAATTAGCTAAAGATATATACAAAGATCCAATCTCCGCGGAAGAATATCTTCAATATGAAAAAGAAGAAAATATTCATCAAATGACAACTGATGAAGAAATTTTAAAATTTCTGAGAGAGCCAGAAGAAGATATTGAAGAAGAAGTTGAAGTTCCCATCATTGGCAATTATGAAGCATTAGCAGCACTTGAAAAAATAATTATGTATGTTGAACAAAAAGCTGAAAAAATTCAATTTCAAAAAGACCAAATTCGGGCAATAAAAAAATTGCGAAAGGCTATAGAACGAGAAGAATTTTGTTCCAAGCAACAAGTTACCTTAGACTCTTTTGTAGGAATGGATTTGACAGGTGAGAAAAACGAATAGAAGTTTGTAAAGTTTTATAGCAGGAAGGATTTTTTTTTTTTACCAATTTTGTCATTAAACCTCTCGAATATATAATAAAAATGACAATCATATTATAAATAATATACCGAATTTGTATATGATATTCGATACAACCATAAATGAATAAACTTAAAAAATTCGGTGAAATGTTACCGAATTCTTTTATTATAACGAATTGTGATCTCCGAAAATGGAGATTCGTTATAGATCACTTCGACTGTATATATATTTAATTTAATAAATATCTAATACTGGTTCTAAAGGATTAATTATTATTTGTAAATACTTTTAGTTTTTTTGTTAATATATCCAAAAAAGCTGATAAAATTTTTGCAAAAAGTTTTTATTGCATTGTTTTTGATTTCTCGGTTATATAACGCTATAATAATCATGAAAGATAATTCCAATTTTAGAAATTAATTCTTTAAAAAAGAAATTTTCTTAAAACATCAATTTAATAATAACTAATTTATCTTTTTAATTATTTTACTGATCGTGATCATTTATTTTAAAATTTTTAAATTAAATTAAATAAATTATATATATTAAAAAATATACTTTATTATGAAGTCATTATGAAGTCATTAAATTTCGTAAAATCTATGGTAAACAGTTTAATATGTGGACCAATCAAGTTCTTTAGCCGGGAAAACCGTAAGTATACCCGGAGTATTATCTAAGGCAGTCACGTGAAAATTCGTCAATGACGTTTTTAAAGAATATATTTATCGAGAGCATCAAAAATATGATGATTTGGCAATACTGACTGACCGTACCCAAGAAAGAAGATATCGCCTTTTTTTCAGCTTATTTGTTTAAATGAAAAAAAATATTTTTTTTCTTTAATAGCTATCAAATCACATACTATCCAATTTCCTTTTAGCTTATGACATATTTTATGATGCATATTCACACGCTAATAATTTCTCAAGTGGAACAGCGAAAGAATTTTTCTTCGCTAACTATAAAAGAATTGATCAATCCAAAGAAAAAAAAAAAGAATAACAATGATAAAAAATATTGAAAATGATATCATGTTTACGTTATGAGAAAATATACTTTTTATGTAATTTAAATCCCTATAAAAGATAAGTTTAGAAATCAAACAGACAATTCCATACATTCCTAACTTGGATAATTTTGGTAGACCCCGGAAGTTTCCCGGAATTCATTTTTGGATCGAAATGATGAGAAAATAATAATAAATATCTATTTAGATCAGCTCCCGGATTTCCATCTTTAACGATAGATTTTGTTTCTTTCCAAAAATGATTTAATATGTGAACTCTAACATGAGAGAATCGAGAATTTTTTGGATATACTTTTTACAATATCAATATCAACATTTTTTTACGATTTGATACGCGTCCCAAAACATTTATAAATTGATGTCTTTAACTTTAATCAAATATTGCAAAAAATGTATCCGTATAATTGTTATAATGGACAAATACTTTCCAATGGTAAAGTTACTCAAGCAATTCTCGACTTACGAGGAAACTTATGTTTCGTTGTCGTGAGATTAGAAAATGGTGTACAAATCGATTTACCAGTACCTACAATTCAAGAAATTAGTGAGAGATTTTTTTACAGGAAAGCAAAAACTCAACCTGATAAACCAGCCCGACCTCCAAATAAATTCTTTATATTTCGCACCATGTTCCAAGTGGCCATTGATAACTTCAAACTTCAAGTTCCAATTGTATCCAGTCTTGCAAGTGAAGTTTGGCGTAAATGCACTCCAGAAGTCATTGAGATATTTACAAAGCTCTCGAATATTGCAAAAATGGAACACGGGAAATTAAACCCTGGATACGTTTATAAGCCTAATAAGACCAAATCACATTATAAAAGAAATAAGAATAATCAAAGTACTTTAATTTATCCTTTAAAAAGACCGATCATGGATAACTCTCAATATTCGACGATTACGCCCATACGGACCGCACCTCCGAGGACAGCAAACTCGTATTCTTCAACTTCTTTGGCATTACAAATGAATTCTTCTACAGCCGCTGAAACTTTCCAAGCAATTTACCCTTCGCAACATCAATCAATTTATTATGTGTCTTCCATAGGAACAAAGTAGTGTGTTGATTCGGCTAACATACTTTCTTGCGAGATCTTGAATTCGGATAAGCAATGCGAAAGATGGAAGGATAATTTTTCATTTTAGCAAATAATTAGTTAATTAAAAATGATATTTATTGATTCAACCTTCAAAAATTTTATTAATGAACTTTTTCTTTTTATCATTTTAATCTTTCGATCCGATATGTAAATAAGTACCTTGCCTTTTTATTAAAATATTTATTATGTATTCTTATTTTCATGTTTTGATTCATAGGATTTCTAAGTAAAAAGGTTATTAAATTGCATGTTCTCGAGTGAATAAAAGCTAAATATTTCAAATTAGAAGTGTATATATATCATATCGGTTTAATTTTTTATTGGGAGGGGTAATCTCATTGGAATGAATAGTAGGCCCCCTTGTTGATGAACAAAAATGGGGAAAGATTCCAGTGAGCACAACTAAAAATGTAAGGTTACACCGATTATATTGATTAATGTATGTGGCGCATTTTTGCAAATAAATGCGGTCAAGTCAAATTTTACAACACAAACCTCATGAGACATTTCAAGTTAAATTGGAGGGCGAGCAAAAATACACACGTATTTATAATTTTTTTAAAAAGTTCAAGTGATGTTTATTAAGGCAAAATTTCGAAAAGAAAAAATTTTTCGAGAAAATTGTCTGTGACGCATCATCTCTTAAAACGTAATTAAATATTTCATTTGACTTTCACGTGGTTAATTCCTATATGTGCAAATCACGTGGTTTTGTTTAAATGGCTTTACCAAATAAGGTTAATTATTTTAATTAAAGAAAAAACATTACACGTTTTTTTAAGGACATTGTATTGGTTATATTGTGTTTATTTTTTTTTAAAATAATGACGAATTATTTGAATTATTTCCAATAAAAAGATGGTGATCACCCGATTTAATCATTTCTTTTTTTCTTCAACAAACACATAATTATAATTATGGTAGTGTCAATCAAAACTTTACTTTTCTTAGCTGCGTTTTTCATCTTCATATATTATGGAATCGAATTTCTTACAAGATTTGTTGAAAGAAAATTTAAAATTCATATTGGATTGATAGGTTTCTTATCAATTTCCAACATATCTTATGATGGGAAGATTTTTGATCCACACCAAACTCAACATTCTTTTAAAATTTCCGTAAATAAAATTCGTTTAGAAATTAGACCACCAGATGTGAATCGTAAAATATGGCTTACGATCACGATTGAAGGTGTCTATTTTAATTTTTCTTCAATAAAAATATTCTTACAATCCATAGAACAAAAGGAGTTAAAGCCCAGTTTAATTGCTATGGTACCTCAAGAAGCTTGGTGGTTATCCGTCTTGGTTGGTAAATATGTTAAGGAATCGATTACATTGCAATATTTCCTGTTGAGAGTTGCAAATTACGTTGATATAAATGTTACTAGTGTCGATGTTTTAATTGAAGATTTGGGACAATTTCAAATTGAAGGATGTACTTTGGGAATGAATTTTAAAAGATCCCACCTTCAACATGGTAGTGATGGTAGTAATAATTTACAAGAACAATATCTAATTATTTCTCTCTCATTTTCATCATTATCAATTCGAAATATCGAAACTATCAAGAACCCTTCGAATTCACCTCCCGATATTTTTTCAATTCATATGACCGAAATTGTTTTATCTTGTTCCCTTTCTCCCGCCTGTACATCGCTTATATCTATTGACATTGACGTTAAATTAAAAAAAATCATTATTGGTGTGGATTCCATACTTGGTTTAATCAAGGTTATTCAATCAAAGATTTCACCAACTGACAAAGTCCTGAGTACACTTGATTTACCACAATCATCAGTAGATTTCATGATGGATAATTTATTGAATTCTTCATTAGACAAAATATTAAGTGCGAATTTAATGGTGGATCTAATTGACATTAAATATGAATTTTCAGGATTGGAAGATCCTTTAACCGTTAGATCATCATTTGAAGGACTTTTTGTTTCACTGAAACAAAATAATATCCATTCACTTGAAAATCAACGGAGATCAACCCTTTTCACTGAAGAAATTCCCATCCCCTTAAAATCGATAGAATTTTCCGTTGATCATATTCATGGGGATCTTGTAGATCATCAACATAATATTTCTCGAATTCAAGTGAATAAAGTTGAAAGTAATATATTGATTATGTTAATATTTAAACCGGTCGTCTCAACTTCGGATGATGATTCAATTTCATTATCATTAAATGGGACTTTCAACATTTTATCTCCCGAAATATCCGTGAATTGTAAACAACTTGATACTATTATAAGCATCATAGTTGGTCTTGGAGGAAAAAGTTCATCACCCAAAATTACGGAATCAAGTCAGCAGATGAAGAATAATTATAATACACCAAACACACCAAAATTAGTCGTCAGTTTTTCCATCGTTGATCCACTCGTTAAGTTTACGAGAATTCCATATTCAAATAAACCTGATGATTTTTCACAAATCTCTTTTGGATTTCAGGAGTTATTATTTGATATCAGTGGTGATTATACAGCATTTCAATCCCAACGTGTCTTAATAACAAGAAGATATAAAATTTACCTTGACGAGATCAAAAACAAGTTCAAATTGCCAAATGTTTTAAGTATATTTAAGAAGAAAGAAAAAAAACAAGTGATATTAGAAAATGAGTCCGCATCGGTTTATAATTTAGTCGTAAACGTTAATGCTCGTAATATGAAATTATATATTTTCGATTATAATTTAAATTTGAATCATTCTTTAAAATTTCATTTAGCATTTTCCGTTTTGGGTCTTGTGATTTCAATTAATGATAAGGATGATTCTAAAGTTTTCACTATATCTTTAATATCAGAAAAATTTCAAGTGGACATTAGTTGGACGATTGATCGACCTCTTATCTGTCAAATTCTGGGGCATTACAAACGAATTCGTTTACAACTGTCAAAAATTTCTAAACAATTTGCCCTTCGCGAAGCAATTTTGCGTTCGGTAGATCAATTTATTGAATTCATAAAGTGTCTTCTAATCAATGGCTTATAATCATTTTTAATACTATTTTGCAAGTACCTTTTTCCAAATTGTAAACGAATATAGTCAAGAAATAAATAGAATTGAATTGCAAATCTCAAGTTATACGAAATGAATTTGCAAAGCGTTTCGCTTTTTATTATTATTATTATTATTATTTCGTTAAACATATGGAATTATTATGCGATATGTCGATATAAATCATGTTACTAGCACACCCTAATTGTTTAAATTAAATGATAATCAACGATTAAGTATAACGTAATGAAACCTGTATTTTTGTTAAGCTCCTCGACCAACTCGATAATTGATTCCGCAGGACTTGGGTCCATTTCGTATGGATCATTTTTTCGAGTTAACTTTTCTTCAGTAAGACGAAGGAAAGCTCTACCATTAAGTTTTTTATCGCGGATTTTTTTTAACATCACTTTCATTGAAATCAGAAACTTTCATATGGCACTCGAGAAATTTTTTAACATGGTCTGGAGACCACGTTTGAACTTTGCTAGGAAGTTTATTGACTTGAGTTTCCGTACTTTGATGATCATTTGATTTTCGCTTCGCAACTATCATTTGTATTTAAAAAATATAAATTAATGATAAAAAATTTTTTTCAATCGAAGGCAATTCCTCAATTTCTATAAGAAAATACATATACATGTAAATCAGCTACTTCTCATTAAATTTAAAAGGAATATAGGCTTCCAATAATGTTGATATTAGCTTACCCGACGGAACGTTATCAACATATCTAATTAATTTTGTAACGACTTTTATATAGTCATGTGTTATCATCAGAAGAAGGGTAAAACTGTTTGCTTCCACCAGCTTTATTTTTTTACCCCAGGATGAAGTTTTCCATGATCTCCATCCACTACCACTTCACTAGTTTCACTGGGTTGACTGATAATCGAACTTTTTGCTCGTTAAAATTGTGTGGCTTCTTCTAATGTCCGAAAATGTATATGGCCCCAACTAAATTTTGAATAATTTTTGTTTAGAAAGTATTGATGTCAAAAATTCACACAAATCATTGATAAAAGTCGTTAATATGAACTACGTTGATATCACGAAATTGTTCCTCTATCCAAGTCTTAATCAAACTGTCTTCCACGTCGGAAAGTTGGTCACCGTCCGCCCAGAAAAAAATATTGAATATTTCTCTGGTGTATAACAAATGTCGAATTCTATTTCACCTATATATAAAATTAAAAGGGATTTCAAAATCATGCAGTGAGGGATGAAAGGTAACCCCTACTACCAACGAGTGGTGGGAATAGGGATGCTAATGGTCAAAGGCTTCTGACTGACCGGTTGACCGATTAAACACCTTGTTTTAAATAGTAAAAGAACTTTATTAACAAAATCAACATTTTTATTTTAATTATCAATAAATTAAAATTTTGAATTTTGAAAAAAAAAAATTAAAGTCGACGATAATGCCATGCTAAAATTTTTTAAGCAAGAATCAAAATTATAATATTTGACTAAATTAAACTTCTATTAAGCCAAAAATGCTTTATTATTATTAACCGGTAGGTCAACCGGTCAGTTAAAATCGGTCATCTTCTAAAAGTAACTGTAACAATAATACTGATACATTCAATTAAGAAGAAAATAAATTTATTTTTGTGGTTTTTCAGGACGATCTGATTGTTTCATACAAGTTTTTTCAGGATAGGCTGCTGATCATTAATTTAATAAGCAAACAATTAATACATAATTTGCCGATCGTGTACGTGACAAAATAACTACTCGAGTCATGAAGAATATGAAAAAGATGCATTATCATAGGATGATAACCAATTACAACTTTTTTAAGAAAATATCCTTAGTTATTAGTATTGAAAAGATGTCCTGTATAATGAATGGATTTTTAATTCTATAAATCTTTTTTCTTTTCACAAATATGTTCATATTTTACATGTGTTATCATTGGTAGAAATTTATAGTTCTATCAAAATTCTTCCTTTAAACAAAAAAAGCAAAGGGTAAAAAACAGAAACAATTCAAAAAGGAATTCCACTACGGGTAAATATTTTTTTTCGATTTACTTTTTGGTAATTCATTTTTTTTTTTTTTTGTAATACAAAAAATGCAAATTGAAAATCATCCTATAAAAGAAATACTAGGGATCGATTTGATATTCGTGTATTTTTCCACTTTTCTTTTCCTTGTACATATAATTATTTAAATTATTATGTTAGAAATTTATAATACTGTCAAAACTCTCCTTATCTTGACTGGATTTTTCGTCATTTTATACTATGGAATCGGATTTTTTAGACGCTTTCTTGAAAGGAAATATAAAATTCATATTGGATCAATAGGTTTTTTATCAATTGCCAACCTATCTTACAGTGGGAAGATTTCTGGTCCACAACAAACTCAACATTCTTTTAAAATTTCTGTAAATAAAGTTCATTTACAAATTAGAAGACCAAATTCAAGTCGTAAAACATGGCTTACCCTTATTATTGACGGTGCTTATTTTAACTTTTCTTCAATAAAAATATTTTTACAAACTACACAAAGAAAAAGAGTGCGTGCAAAGCATCATAGTTTAATCGCTACCGTACCTCAAAAAGCTTGGTGGTCTTCCGTTTGGGTTGTTAAATATGTTATGGGGAAAATTTCTTCAATTCCATTACAATTCTTCTTGTCAGGAATTGCAAATTTTTTTGATATAGATGTTACTAATGTCAAGCTATTAGTTGAAGATTTAGGACTATTCCAAATTGATGAGTGTACTTTGGGAATGGATTTGCTTGCTGACGTTGGTCGAAATCATCATCACGTTTTCTCTAAAAAAATTCTCAACTTCTCCTTCTCGTTTTCATCATTATCAATTCGTGATATTGAATCTGTTAATAAATCAAATAATAGTAGTAGTATAATTCAAAACCTTCCGAATATACTTCCTGCTATCTCTTTACTTCATCCAACCTTTATTACTTTATCTTTACATCTTTCTCCCGCCTGTACTTCACTAATATCTTCGGATTTTGATGTTTACTTAAATCGAATAAATATTGGTGTTGATTCCATACTTCGTTTGGTTAAAATTATTCAATCAAAACTTCCAAACAAAGTAATAAGGGGACCAGTTGAATCCTTAAATACCCGACCTTCGTCACCATCAAATAGATCACGAAGTTATATGATGGCTAATTTATTGGATTCTTCATTAGCTAGAAAAATGAGACTTTCTCGTAGAAAGAAGACTCCTGTTGAATTCCTTGGAAGTGTGAAGTTTAAGGTTGATCTAATTGATATTAAATATGAGTTTTCAGGATTGGATCATAGCAAATCTCATGAACTTCCTTTATTTGCCCAATTGTCATTTCAAGGACTCTCTATTTCACTCAAACAAGATATCCATTCAATTAATAATCATCGGGGATCAATACTTTTTCTTGAAGAAATTCCTAAACCTATAAAATTGAAAATGGGCTTTTCTATAGATGATATTTATGGTGATCTTGTAGATAAAAATCATATTGCTTCTCGAATGATTCAAGTGGATAAGGTCGAGAGCAAAATGTTAATATCTAAACCTCTCGTTACAGTTGCTGATTATGATCCAAATTCTTTATCATTAGACGGGACATTCGAGGTTCGTTCTCCCGAAATATCCGTGAATTTTAAACACCTTGATGTTATTATAAACGTCATCGATTCACTAAAACATCTTGATCTTGGAGGAAAGCATCCATCAACTCAACGATCACCCAAGCTTAAAGAACCAAGCCAGACGATGAATGGTATACCAAAATTAGTCGCTACTTGTTCTATAGTTAATCCACTTGTTAAAATTACAAGAATTCCATCTTCTACGCGAACTGGTGAATTTTCACAGATTTCCTTTGGATTTCAGGATATATCGTTCGATGTCAATGGTGACTATACGGAATTGAATGATTTAACACAAGTTCAACATCAACGTGTATTGTCAAGAAGATATACTCGAAGTTGGACTCAACCTAATTTCTCCTTAGTTTATAATTTAGTTGCAAGTTTAAAAACTCATAAGATGAAATTATATACTTTGGAATATGATTTATTTTTTAATAATTCTTTAGAATTTAATTTAGCGACTTCTGCGTTGGGAACTACGATTTCATTCAATAATAAGGAAGATGATACCGCTTTCACTACATCTTTAGAAACAGAAACGATTCAAATGGACGTCAGTTGGATAGTTGATCGGCTTGAAGTTAGCTTATGTGACAAATCGACATTTGATTTGTTAAAACAACTCATCGATATCACAACAAGGCTTAAACCTGAAAAACGTGAGGTTTCTGAACCGTTAATAATTGAAAAATCACCAGATCAAAGCGAAAAAGCTTTATTAATTTATCTAGAAGTACTTCTTTGTTATGTCACTTTTACCGCAATAAGTGTGAAAATTGCCGGGGTAGACTCATTTGTTAATTCATCAACATCAAGGGGAATAGATTTTAGGTTACAGGATATTGTATTTGATTATAGGGGGGCAAGAGCAACGATTGACCCTATTGCACGTTATAAAGGGTTTGGATTATCCACAGAAGATAGTGATGAAGTTCAACAGGACACTGGAGGTATTCTTCGAGGATTTGTTAGAGGAATAAAGTTGATGCCGATTTTAGCCATTTGGGACAAAGAATTGTTTAAGAATACAATTCCATTGTTGAACATACCAGATATAGAACTTCAGAGTACCCTATCATTTAAATACCTACAAAATGATTATGAATTAGTTATCAACCCCATGGTAAAAGTTCAAGAAGTTCATGTGAAATATTCATTACTCTATCATTATTGTTGCTTAGTCGGTGCTATTAATATCGTCCGATTATTACCAAGGTTCTCTGATAATGAGAAGAATGTGAAGAGATCCGTACCTACACCTTCCGATTCGCAGCGTGAAATATCGGCAAAAATTGATTTGAATGTCACGGTGAATCATATTAATGTGTCGATTGACCTTCCGGAAGATACCAAGGTTTTTGCGCGAGTGGATGGGATAAGTTATAAATTCGTTCCTCCTTCGGATCATGGAGTGAGAATTAAGAAATTACGTGTTTTTGGCACAAGTCTAGTGGAAGAAGGGCTATGGGATGAAATAGGTAGAGTCGAGAATACAAAAATTCTTCTTTTGGACGATGATACAAAATATGAAAAGGCTAAAAATAGTTCGAATGAAAAGGAATTGGACAAGATGATACGTATTCAATCCGATTTGATCCATGTCCGTATACCTCATAAATTCGTCCTTGCTGATGTTATTGAAAATATTGCTAATACGGCCAAAGCTGTGAAACATTTAACCGAACGTATCTTTGCTGGTGAGGAATCCAGTTTACCCTTAGGACCAGAGGAAGAGGGGGCAAAGCTTTTACCCACAATACAACTTAAAGTCGGATTGGTAACTTTCCGTTTAGAAGATGATCCATTCGAGGCAAAATTATCCCTGATATGGAAAGTTGGTTGTCTAGAACAAAAGGCTAGGTTAGGAAGAGATGCTGCTTTTGAGGCAAAGGCCGAAGCAATTAGAGAAGATGCTGCACAGTCAAAAAACAATGGAGAACAATCACAAAAAGAAAATGGCGGCGGGTTGCTACTCGGACAAGAAGAAAAAACGCGCGTCGGCAATTTTCGTCATCAACCATCTCCACGCGCGAATTTGAGCATTGATGCAGCGTGTGAAGCATTAAAAGAATATAACTCAAGAAGCTGGATTAAATGTGTAAAGGCCGCCGACCCATCACGTGTAAAATCGCAACAAATGGGCAAGGTTTCTCAAGTGGAATCCCTACCCATTCGAACGACCGAACCTTCAAAGTTTCCCTCTTTGTTTAATGTTACTATAATAAAGTTTGTTTTGACACTTTCAACGCCTTCCTTTCCAATGGAAGATTTGCCACAATATATGTACGAGATAGGAAAGGGCTTACCATTGGATACAAAATTTGCACTATTGGTTCCTATGCATCTGAGTGCTAAACTAAAAGAAGCGTGGGTTGAAATTCGCGATTATCCACTTCCCTTAGCTCATATTCCTTCTACAGATAATTATCATGGAAAGAATCCATATTCTTTCTTTCTGAAAGGAGATTTGGTGGTTGGGGAAGAACTAAAGGGTATGGAAGCGATAAGGAAGGCCTCAGTTGTTATTGTGACACCGCAAGGTGATGATAGTGCATATACAATCAAAGTTCCAAGAACTGTCTCGCCCGTGAAAATATATTCGGATCTCCATGTAAAGATTAATTCCTCACGACCAACGGTTTTTTCATGGGGTGTTTCTATGCAGCCAGCAGTTCAGCATTTTGCAAAGGTATTCGAAAGTTTTACTAAGCCTAATCCTGACCCTTCAGATGCTATTGGATTTTGGGATAAAATGAGAATCATGATGCATGTTAAAATATCAATGGAATTCAAAGGCACCGGAGACGTGCAATTTTACTCAAAAGGTTCTCGTGATCCATATTTAGTGACTGGATATGGGGTTGGTTTCGTCTTATGTTGGAGCAAAAACGTCGAAATTCGATTAGGTTATGCGAATGATCAAAATGAAGTACTTCAAGTCGATAGTCAAGAATTCACGTGTGCTATTCCTAATTTAGCTTCTGTCGTCTCTGATGGTAGCTTATCCGCAAATAATACAGGATTGGAAGCCAAACTTCAAAACGAGAGTATTAAAGATTCGGAGACCAGTACAATTCGAACTCAGAATTCATCAAATACGGTAGAATCTGAAGCGTTGTTTGATAACTATTTGAAGCGAGTAATGAAACTTTGTGGAGGTGTGAGATACGGTATGGGAGTTCATTTCCAAAGACTCTGCAATAAGTCATGTCCAGTTTGTAAAGGACAACGAAAATGTCGGCTAATAGATTTCATACCACATTATGAAATTATTACAAGAATACCTGAATATGCAATTGCACCGAAAGAGCAGGTAATGACTTTTTTAATTTACATCATTGTTATTAATTGTTATTAATTAATTTATTTATTTATCTTTAACGCTCGATCAATTTTTATTTAGGTATATGATTCCTTTAAGGGTTTCCGATCGGACTTTGTTCATCTTTCAGTCAGCGTTTCATGTCCCATAAATTTGAAAAATTCTGATGATTATCATCACGATAAAAAGGATTTACAAAATTCTATACAATTAAGTCCGAAATCGCTTCAACATGTATTATCATGGGCATTTCTTTTTGAACCAGCAATGACTATTCCTATTCGACAAGGAGCTCTATTTCCTTCTCTAGAACCTCCCTCTCCAAAACTTGGAAAATATCTTGGAACTATAAAAATTAAAATCTGTGTAGGGCCATTGTTCCTTAGTTATTTTTACAGGGAAGATGCTTTTGAAGATCCCTTAGACGGAAGAACACACATGGTAGGCATTAAGGGCAAGATTGAAAATTTCAAATTTGATATGCACCTCCGCAGCGAAGAGAAAATTATTGAGGTGGAAGGGCAGGAAGTTAAAGCTAGAGATATCATCCTACATGAAGCTGAGGTGGATTTGAAAAATTTGGATTTAAGAGGAATTGCTGTCCGATATATTGGAGAAAATATATTTTCGAACTTTTCAGATGAACATGAAAAGGATGAAAGAGATATGTTATTGGGGAAAGATGAAGATTTTATGGCATTACATGTTGACGATGAAGAGTGGGTTGATGTGAATGATTACATTGAATTGGATTGGATGCTACCGGACGTTAAACCTGGTGTCAGGGTATTACCTTTAATGAGAAGCCCGCAAATGATGTATTTTAAAAGTCCGAATGAAAATGATACATATGAAGATAAGAAAACGGACCAAGGGACTCATGTATGTGTGATGGGGCAGGGTCGAGGTAAGCCTTCAATAAAATTTTCCTCCCATTTTATTGAAAAGATCATGATATTAATGCGTTTATTTTATTAGATACTGTTAAAGTTCAAATTGATTTCCTAACCGAAAGGTTAAATCGATTAAATCAGGAGATAAGTCAGCAGACTAAGATATTAAGCAACATTGAAGAGAGGATTACCGCAGATTCCAAAAGTCCAAACCTACATCTACAAAATATGGTAGCTTTTTATTATTATATTTTATATATGAGTTAAGATTTCATTATTCATTTCAAATAATTTTTTTTTTTTATTGGTTAGTCACAATCTATACAAAACACCACTGCCACGTTATCACAAAAAAGAAATTTCATTCAAGAATATTTAAATGATTTAGAAGAACAACTAAATAAACCGGATCCAAAATATGTAGATGTGAAAAGTGATGATGAACAGGTTGATAATGAGAAAAAGCCTAGTTTTAATTCTCCTTTATGGGCTGATACTCATGGACATTTTGGTCATCGATTTATTATCCACAATGCTGAAGGGTTATGGAATAATTCATTACGTAACTTGATGTATAAATTTTTGAATCTCGTGGAACAACATCAAGGATTAACATATTATATGTCAATGAGTGCAGTCAAGTTTATAAGAGATTTGCAAAAGAAGATTCAGCAACAGAAAGAAAAAGAAGCCTACGAACATTCTCTAAGGAAAGAAAGTGATTCAATGTCTTCCGCTGGGTTAAACAATTATGATTTTGATGCACAAATGGCGGCTGAAATGTTGAGGAAGTTGGTTGGAGAGCAAAGTACAAGCTTTATTGTGCCTAATGAAATTCTTGTAGAAGAGGGTACAGGTGATCAAGGACAATCAAAAGATCTACATGATGAAATTCCTGAAGGCTATTCGTTACGAAATGATTTTATAGTTCAATTTATTAATCCTCAAATTAATTTACAATGTGAAAAAAATCCAGATTCCAGTATTATAATGTGTATAGAAAGAGCTCAACTCAAAACCTTTTCAATCGTAGAAGATTGGTCTAAAGGTGACCTGATTAATGAAGTTGTGAAAACAAGAATGTTCTTTGGTTTAGACAATGCTCAACTTTTTACAAGCACCAAGGAAGATTTCAAGAACGATTATTATTCAAAGATTTTAACGGCAAACAATTATGGTGCCAAGGGGCAAGACAATTGGCCCGTTTGGGTTCCTGTGGAGGTGTTAATTAGCAACACAAAAAACAATGCTTTACCATTTGAGCAACTGGTTAAACGAACTTCTGCCACAGCACAATATGACAAATTTAACAATTTACGTATAAAAGGAAGTGACATCAAAAAATGATGATCAGAATAATGAAAGTAACAATGACATCAACGAACAGGAGTCAAATATATTAGAAGTTGACAGTTCTAAGAAAGTAGAATTTGATAAAAGGATGGACTCCTTTCACATTAATGTTCCAAATCTTAAAATATCAGCAACTTCCGATCAATATTGTATATTTTTTGATGTTGTTACAGATTTATTTATGTATCGTGAACCAGCGCAAAAGGAACGTTCCGAAAGGTTACAGGCCATTTTACTTGCAGCGGATTTGGATGATCTTGAGGGTGCGGCCGAAAGAGTATCATCTTTACAAGAAAAAATTCGACAATTGGATGATTTAAGGCTTCAATATGAGTTACATTCAATAGAATTAGATGAAGAAGGCATGAAGGAACTTCGGGCAGTGGAGATAGAATTAATAAATTCACAAGAAGAATTATACCTTTTAATGGAAGCTATTACCGCTTCACAAGAGAAGAAACGTGATGCGGATTGTAAAGTTGCATTTAAACTCATAGCGACAGCAGATAAAGTAGCTTGGACTATGCAAGAGAATAACAGAAAACCAATTTGTGAGTGGAAATTAGCAAATGCGCATTTTGAATGGATGACAAAAGAAGAGAATAGTAGTACAAACACTTTAGAGATAGATCATGTCGTTGTAATGAACAAGCTTCCATCTCCTACATTTAAAGAATTAATATCACCATATATAATAGATAATCGTCCCGTGGATTTTCGTCGTAATAAGATGATTCGGGTTCATTGGGAAGAATTAGAACCTGTTGCCGGTATTGCAATGGTTGAACATTTTGAAATAAATATGTTTCCTCTTAAATTCCAGATGCAATATGATATTGGAAAACTTATCATGATGTACATATTTCCGGAGAAAAGGAGTGAATACGTAATAAAACAAAATAATGTCAAGGCAAATGAATTTGCACAAGTTGGTAATACTCCTATAGAACAAAAGAGAGGATCTATTGGTTCTGAACAAATAGTAAAGGTATCAAAGAAAATAACAGATTTATCTAATGATAGTTCTAGTACCGAAACTCAAGAAACATCTAGCGAATCTGATGTGGTTTCTTTCTCTGACGACGGAGCTTTAATTACGAATAATCCCACAACTGTTGGTAAAAAGCAATTATCAAAGACAACGACAGGAGATCATACGGAATATTCATCGGAGTTGGAGTTGATGAAAACAAGAGCTTCCCAAAACAGAACATTTATATATATAAAGGTTCCTGGTGTAACACATAATTTTAGTTATCAAGTAAGTTGTTTTTACTTAAGATTGCTTCGTAAATTTAGCAATAAAGTACATAATCAAATAAATTTATTGATTTTATAGGGCGTAAAAGAAAAGAATTTGGAAGATCTTTATGATTTTGTTTTCAAAATGCCAACTCTGGAGTATCAAAACAAAACATGGTCGTGGTTAGACTTTTTGGAGCAATTTAAAAAAGGTAAATGAAATCATGCTTTTTAAACCATATGCATCATAATTAAGTTATTAACATTGACATAATATATTATTAGACATTATTCGTACCATTCTGGCACATACTGGTTCATTGATTAATCAAAAATTCATTACACAGAAACGTGTTCGACCAATCACAGCAGAACCCACTATTTCCAATGAATCCAAAGAAATTGCCGTTCCTTCTTTAGCAGCATTGGCAACAGTTGTGGCTGCAGCTAACGTTACTTCGATGATGGATGGTGAAAACGTTGAAAATGAGCATGATGACGAAGGATCAGACAAAGTTTCAATTCTTAGTTACGAAAGTCAAGAAAGTCAAAAGAAAACGAGAGGTATAAAGTAAGTACAATATAATTTTAAACTGTAATAATAGAATCTTTTTCAACTTTTCTTGATATATCATATTTATTTATTTAATAGGTCAATGAAACACGAAAAGAGGGATTCTTTAACAAGACATATCCCTCTTACGAATTATTATATACATAAAGAAACTGGTGGAACGCCACATATTTCTAGCGCAAAACCTACTCCGACTTCTGCCGTAAACGAAGATATTGAGGGAAAAGGTAGATTATTATTGGGTAAATTGTATGATGAAACTAGATCAAATCAATCAAATCAAATGCATTAAGTATGGGATGTACAGTAGATAGTGTTTATGATATTTTTTAAATTTAAAAAAGATAATAGATATTTATTTTTATTTATTTCAGTATTTGATTATTATTTTATTGACAATCAATGCACACGTATCAAGTATTAATCCGAAAGTAAAAAAAAAAGATCTAACCAATCAGAAACGATAAACCGAATATCATTTAAAAAGTAATTAAATATACACAGTGTATCTCGATCAACGTATATAAATAAAGTGATTGCGTTTGACACGCATTCCACTCTTACAAGTCAAACATGGTGGGCTGCTCACAATATAATGAAGGAAATATGGGAAGAGAGAATACCCCGCAATTTAATTTTGTTATCGGTATTGCTATAGCAGTATCAACTTCATTTGTCCAATCTTTAGGTTTAACAATACAACGCAAATCTCATGTATTAAACGAAAATGTTCACCCAAAGGAACTTAGACGATCTGCATGTAAGCGACCATTATGGCATTTAGGTTTCGATACTTATATAATTTCAAATATAATTGGAAGTGTATTTTCAATCGGATATCTTCCAATAGTTATTTTGGCTCCCTTAGGGGCCGTGACCTTGGTCTTTAATGCATTATTCGCAAAGTTACTTTTGGGTGATGTGTTTACTAGGCAGACAATAATAGGTGCGTTTGTGTCCTCACTTAAATGTTTGTTAGATCTAAATCGATTCTCCTTCAATTTGAAATAATTGTTATCAATAATGTCCCGATTCAATTATAGGGACATTTTTTATTCTGATCGGAGCGGTAATGATTGCACTTTTCGGTGTTGTCAATGAGCCAAATCATTCATTAGAAGATTTGATTGAACTTTATAAGCGACCGGCGTTTATAACATATTTTTCCATAATTGAGTTCATGATTATGATTTTTTTAATCACAAATAAATTTGGTGAATATGCATTGAATCAAATGATTCGAAAGGAACGTGATATTACGTTTGGGTGGTCGGTGAAAAACTTTCAAAAGATTCTCGGGATTTCATATGGATGTGTTGGGGGTATGATATCCGGTCAAAGTTTATTATTTGCCAAGAGTGGTGTAGAATTATTACTTTTATCTATTTTTAATTGCGAAAATCAATTTAATCAACCATTTAGTTGGTTTATCGTAATAGCATTGATCGTTACCGCTTTATTACAGGTATTTGTTTCATTTCTTTTGATTTTCTCGTTTTGTTTTTTTTTCCTTCACGCACTATTTGTAATATTTTTCCCGATTTGGAATTTTCAGCTTTATTATCTTAATAAGGGACTGAGGTTATGTGACACGGTTATTTTAGTTCCTCTTTCATTTTGCACATATAATGTTTCCACGATATTTAACGGACTTGTATATTATAATCAATGGAATCGTTTACATTGGTGGCAAATATTTCTTGTCATCTTGGGTATATGTATCCTGATATGTGGTGTGCTTGTATTATCATGGCGAAGAAGTACGGCGCCAGAAGATGAATTATTAGTGGTGAAAGATGACAGTATGTTATTAGAACGTGATATTGAAGGATTAACCGAACTTTATGAAGAAGAAGAATTTAATAGATACGCAGAGAGCATGGATATGAATAATTCTGAATCATATCATTACTATTCTTTGGGAGAAAATTCATCCACCGCAGGGATGTTAACATTTGAACAGAGTGACGATGAGAATGATGAAAAATCATCTTTGCTGGGTAAAAGATAGATAGAATAGACATAGATTGGTTCATTTGGAATATAACTACGGTATATAATTTTACATACGTGTATTATTAATAATAAGGGAAGACAAAATAATTTGTTAAAGCTCTAATTTATTTCATTAATATATAAATATATATGTACAAATATTAATAAAATTTTCAGATATTGCGCAGTAATTATTAGATTTTCGAACACGACTTCACTATGCATTTAATTCATTTAATTATAAACGAAAATCATTTTTCATTCTAAATCGGTGAAAGGTATTTTTGATATGTTTCATAGTCATTTTGGTCATTTAAGTATGAAATCAAGCGGATCAGTTAAATAAGCCGAAAAACTTGATAACTAAGCTAAAATTCTTCGAGAATAACCTTTTAAAATATTGGATATATGCACGTTGCTTTAATTCACGTGATATGTTTGTACGATTTCAGGGGTTTTTTTTTTTTTGCTCGTATATTTGGTATTCCGAATTACCTCCGAGGTTTTCCAACATAACCAACTTTTTTGAACCAAGAAGAAATACCTTCTTTAAATTTCTTAACGTAAGTAGGGCAAATCAAATGTGATAAAAGGCAAAGATAAAGGTATTTCAAGAGAAGAAGATAGAACGTTCTGTGTTGTGTAAAGAATATAAGCTCTTAGTTGTGTAAAGAACCATTGTTACCCGAGAATAATTTTACGTAGTAATGTACCTTTGTATATTTGCCGTTTATTATTAATTTTATTTTAGTCTCTCTTCTCTCGAATATAAACAATACATGGGTTCCCCAATTGAAAATCCGTGGATTCAAAGCTCAAGGCCAAACCAACCCAATGTAATCACATTGTTCCTTGAGCCAATTAACGATACTTTCCAACCAAAGCGATTAACTTTGGTTGAAGGTGGTAGCATTAAAATTGGTCGTATGACCAACAAAGGAACGACACCAACAGAGTCAAATGGCTATTTTGACAGCAAGGTATTATCCAGGAACCATGCTGAAGTCAATTATCATAATAATCAAGTTTTCATTAAAGACCTGAAATCCAGTAACGGCACATTCATAAATGGCAAGAGGTTAAGTGCCGAGGGTAAGGAGAGTAACCCTATCGAGCTCAGACATGGTGACGATTTGGAATTTGGAGTTGACATCATTAACGAGCAAGACAAGAAATTGTTATTCCGTAAAGTTGCTGCAAAGGTTTGCCTCTCACAACCCGGAGGTAACATTTATGATCCTGTCATTACAGGAGTGGAGCATCACAAGATTACGAATGGACATGTATGTGATTTCAAATTTATTTATTCTATATAAATACATATATATATATATTTATTTATTAAACAACAACATTGATCTTACCTTCAGACGAACAATAAGCGACGTGGAGTTAATTCTTTGTTTGCAATGTTGGAGGTAATACTTCTAAAAGCATTTTTATTTATTTGATTTTATATATTGTGTTAACCAAGTGTATTTATTTTCTCAGGCTGAATTGGAAAATGCACGCTCTGAGTCGCAATATCTCGCAGAAATCGGTAGCATGCTTAATGATGCAAATAACACAGTAGATGCAAGAAGCAAACGGGTAAATCAAAGAATTTTTATTATCTAATCATTTACTTGGGTAAACTTAAATAAAAAATTAACGATTCAAAAAAAAAAAAAAAATCGTTATAGACACCTTCCGACAAGGTAATAGATTTTCGATTCTATGAAGAATCTCGCGCCATGCTTGAGGAAGCACGAATTAAACTTAGGGAAACAGAAGTGGAGTTAAATAAAGCGATATTTGCTAAAATGGATTATAAAGAAAAATTTATGGTTTCCGAAAAAAACTTTATTGAATTAAAACAAAGATACATTGTTTCTGAGAATAGGGTTACTGATCTGGAACAAAGATACACGTCATCCGAAAAGAAAATCGGAGAGTTGGAACAAACGTGCACGGCTTCCGAACAAAAATGTAAAGAGTCAAATCAGAAAGTGATTGAGCTTGAGGATAAGTGCAGAGTGTCTGAATCGAAGATTCACATTCTTGAGGACGCCTTACAAAGCACAGTTAGCGCTCAATCAAAATCTTGTAAATTTGATGATTTAGAGGAACGACTTACAAAGGCTACAAAGGAACTATCAGACACCCAGTTTACTCTTGACAAGACTCGTGATCAACTCAAGAAGTCCGAAAAAGAGCTTCATGCTTCGCAGAAGAAATATAACGATGCTAAGAAAACTATTAAGGATCTTCGTTCCGGTGAAGATTCATTCGAACACCGAAATGAAGAGAAACTTTCACTCTTATCTCGCATACAATCTTTCGAAGAAGCATCCAAGAAAAGTGATTCCGAATTTAGCATTCTTCGGGAACAACTAAAGAAAGCTGAATCTCTCAACAAGATTTTAAAAGAGGAAGTAGAAAATTTACAAGAACAATTCGAGATGAGAGTGGAAGAAGAAATATCCCGACGATTAAGCTCTTCTCAAGGGGGATTGTGGCGCCGCCACAAGAAGCAGGAGTCTGAGCCTGTTAAAGAAGGCGAAATGACCGACGAACGTGCGATCGAAAGTATGATTTTCGATGATAAAAAGTCCAACAAGAAGTCTAAAAAATCCATCTTAATTAAGGTACTTTCAGTTAATTTTATTGGTTTTTGAAATCATTGTTAAATAAAATTTATCGACTTCATTTATGGATAATAGGGATCAATTGGTATCGTAGTTCTTGGAATTGGCACTTGGTGTCTTTCCAAATTTTATTCTTGAATGAACAAAAATAAAAGCACTACTAAACATCATTTCATACATGGAGCTAATAATCAAGTCATGTCACTGCGTAGCATATTTCTTAAACACAATTACATGGTGTGTAAAATATCTTTTTTCTCTTTTCATAAGTATATAAGAAGGAATATGTATTAAATACTTTGTTTATTAGTTACCCCAAGGATTTCGATTAGGTCAGTAAAGAAAATTTTTTTTTTCGTTATACTAATTTAATAATAAGTAATGTAAATAGTATTAATATTTCATCTAGCCTTTGGGTTGTAAAATTATCATCATGCAAATCATAATTAGCACATAATATTCATTGAAAACATAATATAATTTTAATTTAACTACAATAAATATTTTATCTTCACTTTCATTATTAAACTTTATATAAATATATAATATATTGTATAACAGAATTATTTTTTATTAATAAAATCTGAAATATTCAATATAAATTAATGATTAATTAATCAAAATGTATTATATATATAAATATTATTGAAAAGAAATTACAGTATATATATATAAATTTTATTAAAAATTAAATATTTTAAAATAGTATTTTTTTAATAATAAATACCAAATAATATTAAATCATAAAATATTATTTTAATATAAAATTTTATTACTTTCTAATATTATAAAACATTTTTTTTAATTATATAAATATACACTCACCTAGCAAAATGACCGACCAATAATAATTTTACGATTAAATACCTCATGTTTAAATAAGTATATTTCGATAATTTACATATTAATTTCATATATATTTTATATTATTAGATAGGTAAGAACTTACAATTTAATATTATAAAATTATTTCCATTCAATTTTATAATTCATTCATTTTTGCTTAGTAGCTAAAAAAATTCAAAATTTTTTTGTTTTACTGTTATTAATAGTAAACTCTATCACATTCAATGGGTATTAATTATAGATATATATTATCTTATACAGATTTGTAACCCTAGATTAAGCTTACAACTTTACTTATGTTAAAATATAATAAAATTTAATGAATATTAAAACTTTACTTAAAAGTGATTATTAATATTTTAATTTTATATATAAATCTAATTTATTCAATAAATATTGATTATAAATATAAATTATTTTACAAAAATTTATAGCTCATATCATAATCTAGAACTTTACTTATTACATTATTTTATAATTATTATTAAAAATTAGAATTTTATATAGATATGACTTTTATATTACTAATTTGAAATACATATGACAATCATTAATTGATTATGATGATCACATCTCAATTTAGCATTTAACTGCATTGTAACAATCTCTGTAAAGCATTTATTAATAAATCTAAAAATTTAGTATAATATATATTTTATTGTGCTAAATTAATTTACTTAGTTACTAAAACTGGATTAATACTAAAAAATCAAAAGTTTAATTATAAGATAAAAAATTGATAAAAATTACAAATTTTACAAATAAATTTTGTAATATAAAATTCAATAAAAGTTCAAATTTTATAAAATTTTAAAAAAAGATACAATTCATTACAATGTACAAGTTTACTTATAATACCAAAATTAATTTAATTAATAAAAATTTTTTTTTCTTATAACGTTAATGTATGTATTATTATTTTAATTTTGAAAAAGTCAGTCATTTTTGCTAGATGAGTGTACAATATTTTATTTATAATTTAAAAAAATTTTAAATATAATATAAATTCAAGTATCTTTATAATATAAGTTAAAACTATAAAAAATTAATAAATAAGCTAAAAAATTTAAAAATATTTATATTATATAAGTGATGGTCAATAAAAAAAAAGGAAATTTAAATTTTGATAAATTTTTTTAATTAGTCTATTTAACTAATCAATATTTAATACTTCTTTGAAAATGGTTTTAATTTAAAATCTAATAAATATATCTATTTTTTACTATTAATTCACAAATATTTTATTAATTTTTTAATAAAAAGTTAGATAATAAAAATGAGAATTTTGAGACATTACATTTATTAAAAATCTTAGAATTAATTTTAAATTTTATGAATAAGAAATTAAATAATGTTATATTATTAAATGTTAATTAAATGCATAATATAAAAAAATGATATAAAAAATGATAGAACTAATAAAAAATCTCTATTTTACAAAACATTTTCAAGTATTCATTGGAAAAAACTTTTCTTATTATGGTTCGGTACAAAAAGATGTATATCTCGCCAAAAAAGGAAATGATCTATTCTAAAAAATCTTATGTGCAACCAAATATTATAGCCTAAAATTTATATGATTAGTAGATTATGATCAAAAGATATTAACTGATAAAAATTTTTTTATTATATCATGTTTTCTTCTCCTTTAAAACGAAATGCTACACCGTTAACAAACAATGAAAAATCAATGATAATTAACCTTTATAATTATTTCTTTGAGGTTAGTTCTATAGGAAGAGACCATCAGAAGCTTACATTACACAAGTGAGTTGCTAAAGTATTGGACATTTTTAAATGTACAGTTGGGAAGGTGGTGTTAGATTGAAAAAAATGTAACGACAGTACTTTTACGCTACATAAAACTCTTGGAAGACCAAAATCTCAATCCAATGAAAATGTTTCAGAACTTTTGCATGTGAAAATTTTAAATGCTAACAAAACGGCCAAGCAAATTTCTACACCTATTTTATGTCAATATCTTTCTGAACAAGGATATACATTTTCTAAATGGCAGCTTCTTCGGCTATTACATCATTTGGGATATTATTATAGTCAAGGAGAATGAAAAAATATTCTTCATGAATCTCCAAATAATGTTGCATTTCGTTATCGTTATCTTCAATTTCGTTTTGTTAATTTGGAAAGCAATAATGATGTTTTACGTCGTCCAGAAGTTTTTCTTGATAAGTCATATTGCTATTTACATCATATTTCTCACAATACATGGGTTCCTCATCAAGGTGTTGTTTTAATACCTGGACATGGTCCGTTGGTAGTAATTTTTGGAGCAATTATTGTATTCTGAAACAAACCTTCTAATAAACTATGCGGTGAACTTGTTCCAAACTCTGTTTATATTTGAGATCTAATAATTAACCCTTCTGGAAGTTAAGGACGAAAAAGAAATAATGCTGAAGAATGGGATGATATTCCTGAAGTCATCAAAAGTACTAACATTGTTCTTGATCAAGTGGATTATCATGGAAACTTTAATGCAGAAAATTTTGAAAACCTTTTTTTGACACTTTGTAAAACACTTCATGAAAAGTATAGGCCAGTAAACATTCACATGAATGAAGCAAGATATTATAAACAATGAGCTGAAAGCGTTCCAACTTCAAGCATAAAAAAAAAAAACAGTTGACTGATTAACTGCTCATAATATTGCTTTTTCTAATGAATTACGAAAATCAGAACTTTTAGAACTTGTTAAAGTACACAAAGAAAAGGTGCCATTTTCTTGTGTTAAAATAGCAGAATAATACAATCATCAAGTTTTTTTTACCCCTTCCTATCATTGTGAACTTCAGCCAATTAAGGGTATTTGGGCCATTGTAAAGAGCGAAATTGCAAGGTCAGGTCTGCATCCAAACCTTTTATCCATTCGAAATATACTTCTAAGTGCATTTAAAAAAAATTAATTCAAAGATTGTAGTTGGGTTTTGGAGAAAAGCACTTAAAATTACTAAGGAATATCTCGAATCTGATGAAGATATACAATTAATTGATGATAAGTTCAATTACTATGATGATTCTGATTATGATGCCTAATATTCATATTTTTATATTTCTGAATATGTACTAATAAAATTTAAATAAGAAAAAAAAAGAAGTTTATTAATAAAATTTTTTTTTATTAATGATTTTTTGAGGTATATATCTTTTGCATCAGACCATATATACTATATAGTATTAATTATTAATCTAATTAAACAATCTTTTAGTTAAAATAAAAAATCCAGCTTTATTCTAATCTTTAACCTTAAATTTTATTATATTATTACTATAGAATTTTTTTAACTCAAATTAACTATATACTTAAGTTTTTACTTGAGATTGTTAACTGTAGTTATAATGTTAAAATCTATCTAACTTTTAACTTTATCAAATTTACATATAAATTCAATTATAAATATTATATAAAAATCATATCAAATTATATAAAGATATAAAGAAGCAGAAAAATATAAGTTTTAGTTTATTTTTTTTTATTAATATTAAAATTTATATTTATAAAAAAGTTAATTTATAATATAAACAAAAAGTCTATCTATTTATATAAAATTTTTTTTATTATAACTAATTAATTATTAACATTATAAATAAAATATAAGTAATATAAGTAAATTAAAAATAAGAAAATTAATAAAAAATAGAACATAAAAATAAATATAAATTAATATTTCTAAACTTTATTTATTTTATGAAATTATGATTATTATTGGTATTTGAAAGAACAGCAGAATTTTATAAATTTTCTGTATTCTTAGAATTTGCAAAATTCTTAATATTTTCAAAATTTAGTATTAAGAAATTATTATATTATGTAATTTATATGACTTGATTTCATTAGACAATTATTTTGCTAATAATGTATTACAGATTTATAATATTTTTGATAAAAACTATTATAAATAATAACTGTAATTTATATACTAAAATTTTCTTATTATATATAATTTTTTAATCAAAAGCAACTTTATTAAATTAATAAATTATTAATTATAATAATATTCTGCTAAAAAAAATTTTATTCTTAGATGTATTTTTATTTTCTTTAAAAAATTACAAATAAATTATACTTTATTATAATAAAAAGTTAAATATAAAATTTAAAGATTTAAATAGAAAAAGATAAATATAATATATTATCAAAATATATTATTATAATATATTTATCAAATTTAAAAAATAAAAAATCAATAAAATTACTCATACAATACATATTCAAAAAAAAATTAAATTAGATAAAAATATTACTTTCTTATAATAAAATCTTATTTTTTACCAATAATTTATTTGTTTTATCTTTAAAATCTTTTCTTAAAAATCTAATTAATTATAATTAAAATTTAAAAGCTTAATAGCTAATATTTCTAATATTATTCTTATATAAAAATTTATATATATATTATCACTGTGGAATTCTTCAACTTAGGGTGGTCACATTATCAAGTCTCTACTCAAAATTTCTAACTGCAGTCTACTGAGATTAAGATGTTAGATCTGATTAACTCTTAACTTTACCAAATTTACGCTTTATACTTAAATAAATCTATCAAGTATAAAGACTTGAAAGATGAGATTATTAATAATTTAATTAAAGAATTCAGATGATGAACTCAATTACAAATAATGTGTAGGGATCATGTCAGACTATATGAAAACACAAAGAGGCAGAAAGATATAAGTTTTAAATGATTCCTTTATTAATACTGAAACTCATACTCGCAAAAGAGTTTACAAATCTGCAAAAGAGTTAATTTACAACATAAGCAAAAAGTCTATCTATT
>CAJVPQ010000483.1:0-27109 GCA_910591825.1 Funneliformis caledonium
TAGTATGAATTTTTAATTACTAAATTCGGTATAGTAAGGGTTTTTTTATATTTAAAAATCTGTCTGACACTGAAAATCCATTGTATTATAAAATTCGTTATATCAAAATTCATTGTAAAAAGAGTTAACTGTATAATAATTTATTATAAAATTTATGTTAAAATATTTTGAAAGTAATAAATTTTCAAATATCAATCAGTTTTTTATAAAAATTTTCTTGATTTTTAGCTACAATTCTGATTCCTATATAGAATTAATAAAAAAATATTTTTTTTTTTTATAAAATAAATGTACATTTTGTATAAATTTGCATCAAGCGTAAATTTAATTACCTGAAATTTTAAAAATGAATTTTGTTAATATTATGAATAAGTTTACTTAATTCACATTATATATTAAAAAATTTGAAGCTTAATTATATAGTCAACTCTTGTTATAATGAACTCTATGTTTTAGACTTCAACTTTGCTATAAGGCTATAGTGAAGATTTTAAGAGATTTGATTGGCCAATTAACTATAACAAGAGTATTTTTATTATATTTGTTCAAAAAATTCATTATATTAAGAATTTGCTATATCAAGAGTTGACTGTAATTACAAGTTGATATTAAAATCATCAAATTTTGAATAAATTCTAAAATATTTAACTAAATATAAGTCAGATTTATATAAATATTTTAGGATAGATATAATTTATTATAGTATATAAATTATTTAAAGCATCAAAATTAAATTAATTAATAAGAAAAACTTTTTTATTAGAGCTAATATTTGCTAATTAGTCATATGATTTCTAAATGCTAAATACTTTTGATCATCTATTGTATATCAAATAATAATATTAATATAAATCTATATAATTAAAAAAATTTATATTTTCTATTATATTTAATTTATCCTATGTAAATAATAATGATTAATTGTGTAATATTACATAAATTTTTAAAAAAAAAATTTTGTCTCTTAGTAAAATTTGAGATTGAGTCTCAAAATCAGTTATATAAGTTTACTTTTTAGATATTTATGTAATATCACATGATTTATTTTATTACAAAGCAATAGGTTAGCAACTAATATAAATTAAATAAAAAATAAATTAATAATTATACAGTGTAAAAAAATATTTTATATTTATATTAATATTAAACTATATAGTATACATATTAAACTACATTTACCATCAAATAATATGAAAATATATTTATATTTATACAAATATAATTTTATTTCATATTAGTTAATATAGTATATAGTATTAAATAATAGATATATCATTATTAAGTAATAATTTAGTGTTAAATAATATCCATAAACATATAAAGTAATATCTTTAAAACTTGTTAATGCAATTAGAATAGATTTTATCTATTATTACTGTATTTTGCAAAATTTAATCATTTCAGCAACATTTATTTAATCTTTTGTATATATAGTTAGACTATAATAATTATATGCTAACTGCTAAATTTTGATAAGCTTTATAAATAAATAAGCATTAACTATCATAAATATCATAAAATTTATTATTTTTATTTCTTTTTTATGTAAAAATCGAATTATTAATCTAATTAAATTTATAGTAATCTATTGAACTGATAAAGTATTTATTAAATTAATATAATAAGAAATTTACAAAACTTTTATTATATTATCTAATTTCACGTATTGAGATTATTTTATGCTTTATTTTATTAAGAATTTTAATGACTACTTATACTATACTAACAAATACTAAATGTTGTTTATCTATAGTCTTATTTATCATAAAAGTTATACATCTTCTAATCTAATCTTCAAGTTCATTTGCTTCAACAGCATTAATAATTTGATCAAATATTAAGTATGATTTGATAAGTAAATAATAAGAATTATCTTTAAGTTCAAGAAAGCAACTAATAATCTTTTGTTTATCATCTTATTTATTAATAGTGATTTAGAAATAATAATAGCTATTCAAGTTGTTTATTTAAAAACTTTTATTTATTATATATATATCATATTATTAATAATATAAAAAAAATCTAAGTCTAATTTGCATAGTAAAAAGGTTAAAAGTTTTATTAAGAACTTTATTACATATAAAACAGTTATAATTAGCATTAATTTGAAATAAGATATAATGAAATGCTTACAAAATATGAGCTATGCTAACTTTATCTTGAAAAAATTCTATTCTAGTCATAAATCATAAATAAGATATTCTATTGTGAAGGTTTTATAGCAAGTGTGAAATTAATTTAACAAGTTAAATCTTTAAATAGAATTCTTAAAAAATATGTAGATTAAGAAATTTTTTAAAAGAATTGGTGAAAGAAATTAAAAGTAAATTAGATTAATATATTTATAATAATATTTTTTTAATAATTAATAATTAAATATATATATATATTTAATTTATTTTAAATTAATTATATTTTTTTTAAAAAAATGCTTTTATAAATATATTATAAATAATAAAATTTTATAAATTCTATTATAAAAAAATTATTTTTTAATAAAAATTTTTTAAAATATTTAATTAACTTTGGTTTATAAGTAAACTTGATATCTTTATAAAATAATAATAATATCATAATTTATTATAAAATAATAATAAAATTATAATTATTAGTAATAAAAAATTTAATTAATAAAATTTATGTTTTTCAATAGTTAAATAATATTAATTATATTGATATAGAATTAAGTAAAATTAATTGTAATATTATTTTTTGATTATTTTAACTTCAACTTCTTATAAAATAAAATATTTTTTTTAATATAATTTATTAATATTATATAAGTTAGAGGTTGGAACCAGTTTAGTATAATTCGATTTGAATTCGGTTTAAACCGGTTGCAACATAAAACCGGGTCTGGTTTTTCAGATTCCAAATTGGGTTAATAAAACCGGAAATTACCGGTTAAATATGTAACTGGTAATCCCGTTATATTAATTTTACATTCTTTAAAGTGGTGAGATGTAAACAAAAGCGACTTTTATATTTTATCTCAACTTTATATAAAAATATAAATCTATTCCTAGCGAAACATTGTTTTCAGACGCAAGTAATTATAGATTTCAGCAAGACGTACTCAATTATCTCTGAATCATCTTTTATTTTTAATTTTTCATCTATCACTTTAAGCATTAATATTTTATTACAACCGAATGCTCGGTTTAATCGGTTTTATTTAAATTTCGGTTTAAATCCGGTCTCAAATTAAAAAAAAAAGTGTTTAAAAACCAATATAATTAATTGTAAAAAATTTTTATAGATTTCATAAAGTGATCATTAACCGCGAAAACGCGTTAAAATAAAATAATAATAATAATTACAAATATTTAAACATAAAATGATGTTTGAAGATTTTTCAGTATTCTAACTTTCTTTATTAACGTTAATATTATATAAGGATAATATGGATTTGGTGTCGTTATTTCTTATTTAAAAGAAATGCATGGATAATAAGTTAACATGCGGATTTATTAAAATCTCCTTTGATTATTCTAGTTAAGCTTAATTTTCAAAGATAAATGATGAACAAAATTTTTTTTAATAAAATATAAATAAGGAAAATTTTTTTACAATATCCAGTCGTACAATCAAAAAAGTCAAAACATTATCTTATCTTAAATTTCCCTTTGATTTTTTAAAAAAAAAAAAAAAAAAAAAAAAAAAAATGTTTATGGTGTTAGTCTCAATAAGGTTATGAAGGATATTTTAATATATATGTACCCCCCTACCAAAAATCTTCGGAGTTACGGAAATGTATTAATAAATCATATGAATTTTCAAAAAAAAAAATACATTTTTTTAAAATGTAAAGCTATAATAGTTTATATTATTTTATAGCTTTTAAACTATATTTTTTTAATTAATAAAAATAATATTTTCAATCACATTTTTTAGTACATTGTTGAAATGAAATACGTAAATAAAATTTATTAATATTACATATTATATTTATTTTCAATAATATATATTTCATCATTTATTCTAAATAAAAGTAAAATTTTGGTAAAAAAAAAAAAAACCTTTACTATAGAGTAAATTTTCGAAAATTCATATGATTTATTAATATATTTTCGTAAGTTGCCGAAGACCTTTTGGATAGGGAGGTGTATATACAGTACTAGAAGGTGAATTTCACATTATCTCGCCATTTCGCTAAAGAGAAGATAGGTTAACCATAATAGTATGTATTTACGAAAAGGTATGGTGATACTGATAGTAGATACTGATAGTAGATAGTAATGCCAAGGAAATAGGCAATTATTATATTAATGTATGGTAAAAATTAGCCGACGATCAAAATCGTTTCGGCCCCCAACAAAAAACAATGGTATTAAATTTAAAGATCAAACTTTCTTTATGGCTCTGAATTACCAAGGGGTCCTGCAAGTTCAACAGATTCAGAATAAGGAACAATCTTGTCATTCAGGAAGTTAATCGAATAATCAATTATGAAAATTTTTCTTGCTGTTACAGAATGGTGCTGTACCACGGTACCGTAGGTGCCAAGTTCACATCGAACAGATTTATTTCATACCAAATACTATCAACGTTTCAATAAATCAAAGTCCACGGAATTTTAGAAAGGCCATCTCATGGAGATGCAAATGACTATGAATAGTGCATAAACACGAAAGGTTAGTTACGCAGCCGAGACTTTATCAAGTTCAGGCATGTGTTAACCAAATATGTTTAAATAATTTAACCAAGAAATTTTGCTGAAACTAAGGCATGCATCCGCAATTAGAAGTAAAAGCATCCGACTCGTTCTTTAGACATCCTTTAAATACATATATTTAAAAAACTTTAATGACTAATACATACATACAGTACATAATCTCTTTTTTTCCCCTTAAGAAATAGTGGGGTTGGATCGGCAAATCTTTAATAAATTCACAACGTGAAATCTTAAGGGGGTAACGATAAGAAAAAAAAAAAAAAATTTCTTTTTTTTATTTTCCGTATTACTTACTTCAATTAGCAATTATAATGGTTATTGTCCAATGTAAATCCAAATAAACAAAAAAAAATTTTTTTTTTTTTCTCAATAATGATTGCTTCGGTACGATATTATTTTATGCATTTTAAAAAAGGTTGTAAATTAATTAAACTTTTAAATTATTTAAATTATTTATTATAAAGAAAAATTCTTTGATATATCTATTAATCAAATATTTAAATTACAAAAATTTTCTAAGTAAACAAAATTCTATTTGAAAATGAAAGAAATTAAATGATATACTAAAATTTTTTTAAAAAATTAAAAAAAAACTTACAAATGTCTTTTTTTTGTATTGATGCATTAAAAGGCATAGAAACAATCTTAGAAAGTAACGACATTACTCATAATCTTTTTTACATCCCATAACTTCGTAATGATTTTTTCTGCTTTAAAAAACAGACGAGAAGAATTTAAAAAAAATAAATAAATTAAACTAAATTACATGATCGGAACCTGAAAGAAAAAAGGTTCGAAAAAAATGACCCAACAATTATTATTATTATTACTATTACTATTATTACTAAGATTAAGATATTAAATTAAAGTAAGTGGGGTGGGATTATATAGAAGTGCTATTTACGTCGTAATATACCAGAAATATGTGTTATGTCTATGTGTGGTCTCAAGTAGCAAAAATAAAAATAAAAATAAAAATAAAAATAAATAAAAAAAATATTAAAAATTAAAGATTTTAACAATCTCGAAAGTAATGTTTTAAAATCGAATGAATAATCCTTTTTCTTTAAAACCACAAGACAAAGTTGGTATATTCACATTTAAAATTAAATAATTTTTGAAATCACGAAAAATCAAAAGCTTCGGGAGAGCTTCCTAATGAATCATTTAAAGAATCCGCATCGGATGAAAATCCGAATGGGATCTCAAAATTTGGTGACAAGGATGGGGTGGTTTCAATTGGAAGTGAAAGTGGTTCGTTATAAAGGTCGTATTGGAAATAATCGAATGGAGAAGTTCCGCAGTTATTAACAAGGTAAAGTTGCCTTGAATCCACAGGAGAAGGTATTGGAGAGTACCTATGAGATGGAACCGTTCTAACGGTTGGTGTGTAAGGAATCGTTGACGCGAAAGGTATATACGGAGAGTATTGCGGTATTGACTGAGGTACCGTCATCATAACGCAGTTATCCTCCATCTGATTATGGATTGGGAAAAATTCTTGTTCGCTTGACGTTCGATTGTAACAAGGTCTTCGCCTTTCCCATCCTGATGAAGACGACATGGATAACTGAACATGTATCCTTTCCACCTCTCTTGCGATGTCTTCATACTTGCGCTTAACGTGTTGTGGTTCTCGCTTCCAGGCTTTAGCGGCCATTCTAGATACTTCCCTCATGGAAAGCCTAAATCCTTGATTTTGTAATTCTTTTGCATATTCATTTCGATAAATTAAAAATTTATTTGTGGCCCTAGAAAGAAGGTCCCCATTCCTATTCCTTCTAATAAGATCCGCTGGGTTTATATTAGGTGGAAATGGTACGTCAACTGGCAAATTTGGATTAGGAACGGGAGAACGAAGGGTTTGTGCTGGTGATGTGGCGATTTCCGACTCATCGATAAAGATCCATTCATGAGCGACCCCAGATCCTCCCGTAGAATTATTACCAGTCATGATTATTGGTAAAAAAAAAAAGATAATAATGATAATAGTAGTGAAAAGAGAAGATATTGAGGTAAAACTGTGTTTTTTTTTTTAAATTTTTGAATGAGATTTTATTAATGACACCAACTGAGGGTGAAATGAAATAAAATAAACCTCTAACGACGTAAAACTTTTTATTGTTTTTATTTTTTTCGGTTATTTTGCTTATTTCGAAAATTTCAATCGGTGGCAAAAAGTACCAAGTATATATATGAAATTGGTCTCATGATCCATCATGTGGGAAAAAAAATCCTCACATAAAACTTGGTAATCAGTTAAGCTTTAACGAGGTATAGTATCAAAGTCGAATTTGGATAAACCGAAAACCAAACGATCCGACAAAATTGATCGGAAATTTTAAATTTAATTTCAGTCAGAAATAAACATGTGCGGCTGAGGCGTATAAGACGTCAGTTTTCGAGATTTACTTGATAAACTATCTAAAAACGAATTTATATTAGGAAATATTGATTAATCGGTCAAAACCTTCTGTTAAATTATCATCGTCATTAATTTTTTTTTTTTTTTTTGTACTGTTATCAACCTTTAAAGTTGGTCAACTGTGATCCATATCTGGCGATTTCGTGAGAAAAATTCGGGAATTCCTTTCTTTGTTGGCAAAACGCCTTCGCCTAAGGTGGCAATTTTTGGTTAAATTAATTATCAAGGATGATGCACCGACTTGGGCTCATTCCTTACAAAAACGCAAACATAAGATTTTTTTTTAATTAAAAAAAAAAAAGGAGACTGTGTTGAACGTAGAAGATCAATAATTCATGTTTCCAAAGTATTCGATTACCAAATTTAAAATTTAAAATTGAGTATGTCATTCAAAAGATACTTTAAAAATACAAGGACACAATTTCGTTTTGATCTTCGTTGGATTAAACTTTTGACAACTTGACGTGAATATCTTAAATGAAAAGAGAAATTAATCAATTATAAGAAATTTTCTTTATTGTCCTAAAACATTTCGTTCTTCACAGATCCATGAATAGAAAGAAGTCGACTTTAGCTCTCTTACTAATATACTTTAATTATTCAAATAATAAAAGGTCAATGCGGCTCACCTCGAGAAATATTAGACGTTACACATCTCGTAAAACACATGAACTAGTTCCTAATAAATTCATTCGATTTACAATTCACGTTTCATCATCATAGAGTCGGAATGAGTCCTAATTAAGGTCAAAAAAAATTATTGCATATCGTTAACGATCAATGTCTTACAGATTTACTATAAGACAAAATTCCAAGGCATGTGCATGATTTAGAATAAGAAATCCTAAGATCTGAATATCAAAGAAAATGCTTTTGGTGCATGCGATTATTTCAAGAAAATCAATAAGTTGTCATATATAGTTAAATGTCACGTGTGTAATAAGATGTGAACCTTCTTCGGAATCGGTTGAATTTTAGCGAATCGGTTAAATGAGATTTTCGAATATGACGTGAGTAAATAATCGTAAGTTTTAAAGTTCATGATGTTAAGGTCCACGTGAGAATAAGGTCTCACCGGAAATATCTCGACGACCCATACTATTTTTAAAAGAATACAAATAATTTCAACTAATTACGAAAACGTGTCTTCTGCTTTGTGATATTCTTAATTATTAATTTTTTCTACCTTTTTGATTTATTGCAAAAGAGTATTAATTCATTTCTTCTTTTTTAGTATATTTTGGCAATTTGAAATAATTACATTAGAATGATATATTATTAGTAGATGAAATGTATTGACCGTCATCATTTCCATGTATGTTTAATAAATATAATGATGATTTTTACTTTTATCATTCCTTTTTTTAATGGGACAATTAATTCCCGGTTGATCTTTTTTCCGCAAGATTGAGTGGATTGTAGTGCCTTATGCCCACATTGTTAATTGCCAAAAGTTTACCGTTAATAATTATTAGTGTAATATAAATTTATTTGAATTTATTGAAAAAGAATCAAATATCGTTTAGTAAAAATAATCATTGCGTTAAAAATTATTTACACATGACATAAATTTTTTTTTTAATTTCTAATTCAATAATTACAAGTATTCCAAAAAAAAAAAAAGAAATGACAAGTCTAGGATTATTTACAAAAATAAATAAAATAAAATAAAAATTAAATAGATACGTTCATAAAATTACAAATCTTAAAAAAATGGAGGATGAGTAATGTTATATATAATTAATGCATATAAAATGAATTGTGATGTTTGAAATAAAAAGCTTAATTAATTGTGAAGAAAATGATTAATGCATAACTTGTTATTAATTTAAAAGTGAAAAAAGGAGAAATTATATTATTGCCAATTGATTAAAGATTTTTGAATTTGCCAATTTGCTTCGAATCGGTTTAAAAAGAAGATATCATCCCCGACAACAGAAATCCATGTCATCGGTATGAACTCCATTCTTGTTGATAAAGAATTTTCGAATTTTCTAAATTTTTTTTTTTTTAAAAAAAAAAAATTAGATCGATTTTAAGAAAACAAAAAAAAAAAATGAATAAAGGTAACACACAAAAAAAAAGACTTTAAAACTTACTTTAAGTAAACTTTTTCTCTTTTTAGAAATTTTTTTAATAATCCTTCTTCTCAAATTCGGCCTTTTTTCTCGTATGGATACGGCCGTGCGTTCGCTTGCACACCATATAATAATAAATTCTTCTTCGAGATCTAAGTCAGTTAATTTAAAGTAAACTGATTGTCTAAAATATAAGAACCTTTTAAACATTTGTACGGTTTTAGGATTAATTGTAGTGTTTTGAAGGGTAACACCGTTAAAAGGTGCAGACTTTACTTATAAACCGATGTATGTATATATTTTTAAGATAAATTCTATTGTAATTAACAAAAGAAAAAAAAAAATAAAAGACTGGATTCTCGAGGAACGTTATTTATATATTTCTTTTACCCCACATATTTCCTCTTTTACTCATGAGAATTAATGCATTCCTCTTTGTGATTTTTCAAGTTCGGCGTAATCAAGAGTGATTGATAAATATAGATATTATAATAAGATAATATAATATCTACGATACTGTAAGTGGTCGGTCGCAGCGGATGAAAATAATTTTTGGTTGGACGAATTTTTTTGATTCCCTTGGTCGATCCAAGTTAAGGATTTAGGTTTCTTTGTTGCTTACATTTTATGAAACCTGAATGACGAAATATATATATTTTTTCTTTTAAAATTTTTTTTTTTTTTTTTTTTTTTTTTTTTGAAATATCGTACGTACAATGGCATTTATTTGTAAGAGTTTTAATTTCTTCACTTGATCGCAAATATAATAAGTCATTTCAGGTTGATTGTCACAAGTGCTCGTTACAAAGAAAATATAATAGGCACCCTATAATGCTACAAATTATTTATAGCAATCAGTCGAAAGACTGTCAACATGGATCATGTGATCCTCGTTTTAAACGGTAGTGGACAATACTTTCGCACGGACATGATGTATGCCTTGAAAATTAATTACAAAAAAAAAAAAAAAAAAAACTCTCGTGGCTAACATGGATTTTCAATTCGAATAAACTGAGTTATTAAAAATAACTAACATTTGAATAATATTTGGAAGAAAAAAAATAAAAATCAATAATCAATATTTCGGTGCGTAAAATGTTGTATTAAGCGCGTGCATTTTTGTTTGAAACTTGAATTATCTGACATTGTTACTTCTTTTGTGTTAGAAAGCCAAAAAAAAAATCTTAAATTTTTTTTTTTTGGCCCTAGGTCTTTGTTATTTGGGCTCTCTTGTTACAAGATATCAAACGCCATGCAGTCCCTTACATGCGTCATATTGCATTATGGTGCCGTTTTAAGAAAGTAAACAATGATTGCCTAATCGTTCTTTGTCTGAGTAACAAGCCACATCACTAGCTGTGGCGTTTAGTTGCAGTATCTACAGCCACCGGCTGCCGAAATTGATACCAATTTACTATTTAAACTTGTTCAAAAAAACAAAAGTTCTTACATGCTTTCTATTATTCAAGTTAGTTACAAGTATGGTAATTAACATAGGAGATGGCTTAAATTTTTCTTATTGGAATCATTAAAAGAATAAAATTTGATCAAATTCACCGTTAACGAAAGGTTGTTCTGTCGAATAAAATAAAGTTTGAGAAGGTGTTTCGCCATAGAATATAATCGTTTCCAGCAGTTTCGATATTGTTGTTGACATAATTATCCATTGGCGTCAATAAAGACGAATTTACAGGTATTGTTGATGAACCACATGTAAGTTTGGGGCGGGAGAGGGCTGATTAACGTAATGATAATGTGGCGTAACGGAGTCGGACGTTGAAGGAGTCGATGAGGAAGAAACGGGAGAACTAACAATATAAGGGGCGACTAATAATCTTGCTGTAATAAGGCGATCTCTCGAAATTTCTAATCTTGCTTGATGATTTTCTAAATTAAATCTTACAAATTGTTGATAGGCATCTTTAAGTCTCTTGTTTTCTTTTAACCATAAAGCTGAAGCCCAACGAGAGATTAATGTCATTTTAAACCTGCGAGAGTTTGCGTTTAACAGTTTTTGATACACCTTACGATAAATCGTGAAACCATTACAAGGCTTACGACTATTTGGTTTGGGGTATGTGGATCAGGTATAGAGATTTCTGGGGCGGGTAATTCGACTGATTGATTATCATCATCATCATTCGAAAATTTGTCTGTGAACTCATTGCTAAAGAAATTGAATTGTTTATATTTTATATTTTTTTTTCTTTGTGCTTTTTGCCTTTGCTTTTTCAAAGAAAACAGTTCTTTTATGTATTTTTTTTTTTTTTGTTAATCGTTATCTCGTTTTTGTTATCGCGTTTATAAAATTCGTCTTCCAAGAATTTTTCCTGACCGAGCAACAAAAAAAATTGGCGTGTAAAGTTACACGAATTATAAAAGAAAAGCTGCTAAAGTATTTAATTTTTTTTTTAAAAAAAAAAAAAAAAAAAAAAAATTACTAAACGGGAGAAATATACCTTTTCCTTCCATATAGAGCCTAGGTGAGAACTTTTATACTTAAAAATATCTCAGAGTACTAATTCAAATAACCTTTTTTTTTTTTTGATTGAGACGCGTATATAGAAAAAGATCTGCAAGATTTTTTAAATAGAAATTTTGTGGCTGTTGAACCTTTTTAAGAAATGGACTTTTTTAGCATCGAATGTCTAAGCCAAGTCTTTATCGGGAAAGTTTTAGAGCGTTTTATATAAGGGCTTTTCGTGCAGGATTCTCTTAAAACAAGTAATAGATTTATTAATTAATTAGGCTTCCAAGATAAATCTTAGGTTAAAGGATGATTATTATTCGGAAATCATAATCCTATACATTTCAATAATTTGATTCGACGATTTTATTTGGTTTTTGAACCTAACTTAACTAATACGAACAAATAAATTTGTAAGATGGAATGGTATTTTTTTTTTTAAAGAAAATAGGAAATTTTTTAAAAAAAAAGAGAAAAAAAAAAAAAAATATAAACGGCAAACAAGATTGAATTCATTAAAATTTTATTGACTTTAAACAATATATGCTGTGAAAATTGGATTTGCACTTCTTTTTAAATCTGACGTTCTTTCTCTATTAATTGTCGTGTAATTCTTCGGGAAAATTAGATTTGTCGAAGAGACTTGTTTAAGATATTAAATTTATTTGTTTCCTTCTTTTCTTTTTTAATGAAACATGATGTATGCGACTTGAAAGTAAATACAGGTCCGATAATCCAATCCTTCGATCTCGTAATTGTCCCATTAAGTTGTCACGTGCAACAGTATCACAAAAATTCGAGACCAATAACGAATACATGGTGGAAAATATTCTTGAGAGTTAATTGGCCTGACAATGATAATACAAATATTTTTATTTTCATGTAATAAGAAGAAAATTTTCCTTTTTGACTTGAATAATTCATTATTATGAATATTTGTGAAGCAAATTAAGAAAAGAACCAATCAATAAAGTGCCGATGATAGTATGATTGTAGAATAAGTTTTATTCTTTCCTCTAAAAAAAAGAAAAAAAAAAGGGAGCTAAACAATGTAGTTCATTCAAAATTGAAATTTAACACAGTTTTTTTTTGATAATCTCAGGGCATGCATAAAAAAACTCATTAAGTCGAATTCCTTGTATGATAGATTTATCAAATGATGTAAGGGGCATTTTTGTATAATTTAACTTGATGCTATCACTTTTATCATGCCACCTGATTATATACATGTGATGGTTTCATTCTTTCTAATCCAACAAAATTAACAATAGAATATAAATACGTGATAAGATTTGAATGAGTTAACATATGGTTGTTGAACAAGTTAATTGAATTGCAATTGATTAGTTAATTGTTACTCGATTAATTAACCATTTTTATCATTCTATTTTGAAAAAATAATAAAAAAAAAAAAAAAAAATAGTGAACAGCTAAAAAAAGCCGACAAAACGATTTTGGTTAAATTGATCATGACATTAACAGTAAATAAACATTTTCAATTAGGATATTACGATAACTATTTTTGCGCGCGTACATGATCATTCCCGTTTTATAAAAATGCAATCTATATTTAAACCGGACATTCAACTCCTGTATATATAATAAGCACTTTAAGCTGACTAATTTACGTGTTTACATATTTAAAGATTTACTGAAATTGGCAGTTTCAGTTCTTATTCGTTCTTGTGTAAAAAAATGAAATAAAGTGAAGAGATAATCTAAACGAGATCTCGTCATTTGATTGAAACTTGAAACGTATCAAATCATGTTTACATACGTATGCAAAACAAAAAAGTCGCGTTACTTGTTATTTTATTCTACATGCGAACATAGTTTTAAAAGATTGGCGTTTATCGCGTACTTAATTAGGTCAATAAATGAATCGTTCTATTCTACAATTGTCTTGAATTGATTTTTATCTTGACGCCAATCGATTGAGGGATTGGCACAACGCACCTGAATTTCTCGTATTTCACCCAAACGCGAAACAAGTATCTACAACTGATCTTGGGAAAAAGAAAGGAGAAAATAATAAACATGCATTATGTACGCGTTACAATCATTTATAAATCACCGCCTTTTTTTGGGATAGAATGGCGATAATTTTTTGGTCTTTTGATGTTTTTATTTTTCACAAGATGAACATCATTAATGAATGAATAAAGTGAGATGATGGTTCAAGTAATTTATTATTTTTTTTTTTTTTTTCTTATCGATGCAGGGTCAAACGATTTCAGGACATGTTATAGAAACCAGATAAACATCTGATTTGCACGTTTAAAAAAAAAAATCCGGAATTGCGCTGAAAGTGGAAAATGATGAAATTACTGATTTTACTGTTTCATGAATAAATCGTTCATGTAGGTGATATGAAAGAATTAGTACAGTGATAACTCGAAATGGCAACTTGACAACGACACACGAGCTCATTCCCTATGGTAATGTGGCGCAGCATCAAGGGGAGACTTATTTTATTTTTGAAAAAACCAGCCTTTTTGATCCGATGACTATTATCTGAATCCTTTGAACAAAAATTGAAAATGAACCGAACGCGTCGAAATTAGATCGAGATTTCCAGAATCGGTAATTATGTCATGTGATTTAGGCGGGAAATAGAACTAAACTAGTTAGGACATATACATTTGCGCCGTGTTCGGTCCCGACAATAATTATTTATAACCCTGACCGGTGTTTGCATACCGATAGTCAAAAACTAAGCACAATGCTACCTGGTATCAAAATAATAATAACAAAAAAAAAAATATTATATATATATATATATAAAACATTTCATAAAGATTATACTTAATATTGACAGAATCAACCTAAAAAGGTTATCATAAATGAATGTTTTATTTTGGGAGTGAGACTTCCCGCAAGAAAAATAAGTCAGAGGAAAACAGGAAACCCATAATATTAACTGATGTTAAGTGAAACAATTGAAAAACTAGGTGAAACGGTATGAAGTGATATGACGAAATATTCAATCACTTATTTGGTCTAGCATCTTTTCCATTGTTTGCAGCTCGGGATTCCTTTATGAGAAGGACTACTAATTTAATTCCCCAAAATGCAAAGGCCACGGTTCTTCTAATTTTAACAAACTAGATCAATTTTTTATTGGGTTTTTTATTTTTTTGGTTTACCGAAAGTAATATATAATCGACTTTAAAGGTTTTACTAATTTGGATAGTTTGCACCTAAAGTGTGAAACAATTCCCTTTTATAGCTATTCATTATTATAAGTGATATACCCTTAGTGATGATTAAGAAATTATGTTCTTAAATATTTAATAATAATTAATATAAAAAAAAAAAAAAAATGATGCAACAATTCGGATTTCATGACCGGTCATTCATTTTTATAGCTAGTTTTAATTGTAATTATATTTACAATATTAAAAAAAGGTTTTTAAATTGTTTGAACTGATACAATATAAATATACAAGGTCTTGACGAATTCCTTACAAAAAAAAAAAAAAAAAAAAAAAAAAAAAAAGGCTTAATCACATTTTCCCATAATATCATTAAAAATAATAAAAAAAAAAAAAAATTTGAAAATGACTAGATTTACCGCAGACCATAACGATAACGTTATTGGAAAAGATGATCAACGTATGACCGTGACCATTATTGATGAAACGGCGACGGTTTCATCCACGCAAAGAAATAAACAGGTCTTTTCACCAAAACAAACGTTCCCACCTGAACCTTATGTTGAAGTACCTCCCCCAATCCTTCTAAATATTGAAGAATTCATGCCAAAGAAACCCGGTGGAAAAAAGACCTCGAATGCTTTCATTATTTATCGTACGGTGTTCGCGAAGATTCTTACCGGAAAGGATTTTCAAAATAAGATGACCGACGTTTCTAAATGGGCATCTATATCATGGAAGAATGAAAAGGCTGATGTTAAAACTGCGTACAAAAGGTTTGCAAAGGAGATTCAAACAACTCATAAGAAACGTTCGCAGGAAGCTATGAAGTCTCGCAATCGTCGATTAGTTGCTGCAAGCACCCCGAGGCGGGTAAATCCATCAATTTCTCCGAGGCACGAGATCCCAACTTATCAACAACAAACAAATTTGATATTTGAACAGGGGAATATAAACTTTCCTGAAGTTTATCAAACGTACCCTTTTCAAACTCTTCAAAATTTTCAAAATTTTATTCCAGAGACATCCGAAGAGGAATTTCAGGCAAATGATCAATTGAATTCAATGATCACCCTTGAAGAATTTGACCAATCTCCCATACCTTCTTCAATTGAGGAAGAAATTCCTCTGGAGATATTAAATGAGGATTTTGGGATTTTTGATTTAGAAGTTCCTTCTTTCTCAATGCAAACAATGTTACCATCGTCACAAGAGGCTTATTCCGAATATCAAATGCTTTATGAGGAGGGAATGAATGAACCAGGTTGGATTTTGAACTTTAATTAAAAAGTACAAACTCAAAAGGAATGTTATAATGTTACGAGGAACATTGTCATATATTGAATTTAACGGATGATTGTTTTTTAAAGATATATTCATATTTTTTTTAATCGGTTAGTAATGTCATTTTTTTCTATATTATTATTTTTTTTTTTGATCTTAAATTCTTGTGTTCATGAAATTTTCTTTTTGCTTAATTTCTTAAGTAAATGAATTCGAACCCACTTTATTATATCTTTCTTAAATATTCATATTAATTAACCTTCATGATAAACTTTTATAATCGACATAGTTCATCGTGAGGTTAAAAAATTTTTCTTAAAAAAAAAAAAAAAAAAAAAAAAAAAAAAACATTATGCAAGCATTTTTAAATTTAGAAATTTGCTTCCCTAAAAAATATCTACATTAAGTTTTAATTAAGTTTTGTATAAGATTTAACAGATTTAGACGATGATCTTCACAAATTTATGATTTTTTATGATTATGAATAAATTTCCTATATTATTCACTTATACGTAAAAAAGAATGTCCAAGTTGATGTCTCTAATCTCTTTGAATGATTATTATCCAAAAGATTTCTCAAAGTCCAGATTTAAAAAAAATTGAGCTCTCCACTTATTCAGTGACCCCGTGGTGCTATAGAATACAAGAGTATCACAACCTAATACAAATCTATGCCTTTCGTGGTAAAGATTAGATAGATCTGATGTTACACAAACACGTAAAAATTTTTTCGCGATCTGCAACGTGATTTAATAAAGATGACTTAGGTTTGGATAATAAGCAATAATAATTATCACCATTTCATTCCATTATCACATTATTGTATTATTTATTAGCTTGTAGGTCCCATATCTGGATTGTTTTGGATCACTTATATGTCGTGTAATTCAAACAGTTCAAGCAATTGTGAACGTGACGAAATTTTACTTTAAATAATTCTGCAAATGAAAAAAAAAATGCCATGAAACGAATTCACACTCGTATGACACCTTGATAATCTATTTTTTTATAGAAAAAAAAACTGAGTCGCTTAGGATCTTCTTGGATGATGCATATGATGATGCAATTTATTTCTTTTGATTAAAAAAAAACCCGATATTGTTCGTAATTAGTTACTGTATATTATGATCTGTTATTTTCACGCGAATTTTTATCAAAAAGCTTGTTATTTTATCACAACATCAAATCCTTCCTTTTTTTTCATAAATGTAGGGGTAATACTACTTGTGAGATTTCTTCGTATTTTAAGACTTTTTGTCCATTGGTTCCTCTATAATAATAAGGCGCTACACAATTACATTAATGATATAATATACGATGAATCAAATTTCAATTCAAGATAGCATTTATACATAAATAAATTTTAAATCAAAAATGGAATGTTCGGAAATTCTTTTTAAATGACCGAAAAAAGACAAAGAAATGAATGGATTAGTAATACGTTTGTTCCACAAAGATAATTAAGTTTAATGACTATGAATTCCTTTTAACTTTATTCTTATTAATTACAAGATTTACCTTTGGAATATGCAATTAAAATATAAATTCTGCAATATCCAAATAAAAATCTTTTTTTAACATTCAAAATGTACGTTATTTGTATTATCGAATGAAATGAATTCTCATAAATGATTAATGACAATTATAAAATATCGTAAAGAATTACTTTACCCTCAATGCAAAACAAATTTCAAAAGAATCCCGCACAGCATAATAAATATTTCTGTTGTGTAAAAAGGGGACGAAACCGAATAATTAATATAATTTCATATACTGTAACTGGATTGTTCCAAGAGTTTATCGTGATTTACAATTAATCAATGCCATTTTCTAATAAGGAATCATTCGATCAACATTAACAGGCGGTCCGATCATTGTTCACCTTTTTAGCTTATTTATTCTCTTGAATCAATTTTTTTTTATTATCATTTATTGATCCCGCAGCTAAATGTTTTTGCTAAATAAGGCGTACGTATGATCACAACCCTCTCATGTATACGTGATCCTGCATTATTCACCTTCTTTGCTATTTATTATTCTTTTGAATCAAATTTTTTTTATCATCAATCAATAAGCCCGCATCTAATGCATTAAAGTAATGCTTGTGTTCCAAATATCAGGTTCTCTTGTTAAAATACCGATTGGATAAAACAAAATATTAGGTTATTTTGTTGATTAGTAGTAACTTATAGGGGTAATATGATATAGGAGTTGATCATGTGTTAGTAATTAAATGAGCGACCTTATGCATGAAAATAATTTCATTCACGAATTCACGAATGTAAGATGAATTCATCATTATTGTCGTAATGATTCAGTAAGAATAATGATAAATTTTGTCCTTTGAACGAATTATGATCCATTCGTTTAAAAACCATTTCTGGTTAAACATTATATACTAAAATGTAAATCAATCAGTTTAGCCATGCCTTTAAAATTACATTAATTACATACATACAATTTAAAAGTTTACCGCTCAGGGAAGCAAGCGAGTGCGTATCCCAAGAGAATGACATTGTGATTTAACTTTTTGGTGATTGTAACTTGAACCGAACCTTCAGTTTATATGATCCAAGAAATCGTCATCTGACGCAATTTTATCGCTCATTGTCTAACGTCACATGAAAAATAAATACTCTCTTGGACAAATATAAGGATAATAGGCAAATGGTAAACTATATGATATATTATTAAAATGGAGAAACCTTAGTTAACACACCTGCTACCTCGATTGAATTATTTTCGAATGTTTTTGATATGCATTGAATAAGGACGCGTAAATTCTTCTTTATACATGTACATAGTAGTGACCTTTTTAATAAAGTTTATATCACGGACTATTAGGATCACGCGGGATGGCATATTTTATTGATATTTTTATACGCTGGGATCTATCGATCATAGTTACTCGCTTCATTCAAATATATATTAAGCATAAAAATATTTATTTTTCTTGAGATCTCTATACTTAAAATTTGTCTTATAAGAAATTTCCTACTGAAGTTGATGATTTTTATTCTATCATAACTCTGAATTTTTATTGTTTATTTCATCCCAATTTTTGACATTTACCCGACCGAATGAAAATAGCACATTCGAATTTTTTAATTTTTTTTAAAATTCAAAGATTTTAGTTTTTTTTTTTAATCTACTAAATCTGGTGAAATGATCGACATCAATAACTTATAAAATAGTATAATATGAGACCTTTACAAATAGAAAGGGAAAACACTTCAATTTTACTTTTAACGGTCAAAATATGTTCTAACTTATTTATTACTTTTCCCGGCGGTTTCCTCCCTTTTATTTCAAAGGTCTATTAAATAAATAAATTTAGTAAGGGTTTTCGTTTGAACATGGAATACTCCGAATATTCATTTGTCAATAAAAAATTAAATATTCGAATCTACGATTATCTATCTTGCTCAAATCTTTTTTTTTTTTTTTTTTGCCAAAAAAAAGGGGGGATAATTAACTCTAATGATTCCGATCCCCTAATATATATTATATCTACTTTGAAAAAAAATATATAAAGTTCGCATTGAAAATCACGTGCGGGTAAACTTTGTAGGTTGATTAAATTTGTGTAATAAATTTAGATCAACAAATTAACAATTTTAACATTTTAATAGTAAATTAGCGCATTTGATTTGATGATCAACCATTAGAGATGATGTAAATAATAATACATGATAAAAAAAGGGCTTAATCTTTTAAATTAAATAAAGTTTAATGTGATGCAAGCAGAAATTTAATTACCAAGCATTTATTCTAAAAAGGAAACCGAGCCGCTAAAACGTTTTTACATGGATTATAAATTTATTTTATTTTTTTCTTTTTTACACGTCCTTCTTCGTAAACTTCAGTTATGTTAAGGATAAGTAACCTTGTAATTCCTGCGTCAAGCACTCGTCAACTTCCCGGAAAGAACAATGCACAATTAAGATTATCAGTAAATTGTTATGAAGATGTCAGAAATGACCGTTTTAATAATAATAACGATAATGATGAAGGAATTAATATGATTTTAGCTCATGCCAATGGATTTCATAAAGAAATTTGGGAGCCCATTATAAGATCACTGTTTAATAATAAAAATTTAAATATTAATAAGATTTTCGCTTTAGATTGTTCTAATCAAGGTGAAAGTGCTGTTTTAAATGAAAATATTTTACCTGATACTTGTAAGTTTTTTATAAAAAATAAAAAAAACAACATACATGTATAAAAACATTTTTTTTTTTTTTTTGTTTTTTAATCAAGATAATTTTCTTTTTTTGACAAGATAAATGGTGGGATTATGGTTATGATATCCTTCAAGTCATTGATTACGTTCAAATCGAAGAACCAATAGTAGGCATTGGTCATTCATTAGGCGGAACCGCGACGTAAGCACAAAACTTACGACACCTAAAATTTTCTTAATTTTTTTTCAATCGAAAAGGGAAATTAACCGACCAATTGTATATACAGTTTTATGGCGGAATTAATTAGGCCTGGTACTTTCTCGTGTATCGTTGCTATTGATCCAGCAATATCTCCAGCTACGTTAAATTATGCTATGGCTACACCAACTTTAAAAAGAAAAGACACCTGGGAAAATAGGTAACGATTTATTTTTTCTTCCAAGTATGCTTTTAAATTTAATTGACTTTAACTTTTTGATTTGGTACAAATCATATTAGAGAAGCTGCGAAAGAATCGTTTCTTAAAAATAAATTTTTTAAAACGTGGGACCCTAAAGTATTGGATCTTTACGTTGTAAGTTCATTTTAGGGTTTCAAGGATATTTTTCAATCTTCAATCGATTAATCTTTCTTTCGTTTTACAAGGAATATGGATTACGAGACTTGAGTAATGGACAAGTAACGCTCAAATGTTCAAAATTTCAAGAACACGTACGTTCATTAAGCATGCGATCACGTGACACGCATGTCAAAACTCTAATCAATCCCTTTGTTTTTTCATTAGTACACGTTTGTGCATGATATTCATGGGGCATTTCAAGCATTCGATCGATTACACGAAATTGAATGTCCAATATTATTTATGACCGGTGAAAAATCTGAAATGAAGTAAGTACACAAATAAAAGGTTCCTTTTTCTAGCCTGTATTGCGTGACGGTGATATCATTCTTTTTTAAGTTCGAGAGAGTGGGCTTCACTTAAACAATCACGAACTCGACGCGGTGAATGGCATGAAATTCCCGATTGTGGTCATTTGGTGAGAATTTTTTACTCAGTTTCATTATTACTATTATTTATTTTTCGTTTTTTTTTTCTTTTAAATATGTATTTGATCATTTTCTCGTAGGTGATAATGGAAAAACCAGAACTGACGATTTTTCCTATCGAATCGTTCGTTCATAAGCATTTGGTTGAATTAAAGGACATTCCGACAATTCCTAACAATCCATCTAGAAATGATGAATATACAGGGTTTCAAATCCATCCAAAGTTATAATTAGAAAATTAAAGCGTATTTAATCAGAAACATATTTAATAAAGTAAATAATATGAAGGAAACTTCTTGGTATTAAAATTACAAAATCAAATGTACTACTAGACCAAACTACAGAAATTTCTATTGAACCTTAGAAGCGGCAGCTTCTCTTTCTCGTTTTCTTAATGCTCTTTCTCTGATATTTTTGTTTTGAGCTAATCCACGATCTACCCAGAAACTCTGATTAAAAGTGTTTGTGATCACCCAATTAACTAAAGCATGTGATGGATATACGCAGGAACTATATGGAACGTTTGATGCTCCTCCTGACACTCCAATTTTGGACAATATGGATTTAACACATGGCTTTGGTTGTGGAACTAACCAAGATGATTTTCTAATCTTTGACATGTTAGATATCTGATATAAAATCATTAATTAATTAATTTTTTTTTTTTAAAAAAAAAATAAAAATAAAAGAAAAGATGCATAATTTACTTACCACAAAGTACAGATTAAGATTTTCAACAACAATTCCTTTAGATTTTAATTCAGCGCCCAAGGCTGCTGAAAAAGTGCTCATAAAGGATTTAGAAGCAGAATAAACGGATAAATAAGGAGTAGGGACCATTCCAGAAAACGATCCAACATTAATTATAAGTCCTCTATTACTTGATATCATTCTGGGTAAAACAATTTTAGTTATTCTTAAGAATCCCGCAATATTGACTTCAGCAATGTTATTAATAATTTCATCAGTTTCCAATATAAATGGTGTTGGGATTTCATGATTTGTTGCCACATTATTTATTAATACTCCAACATTTAACTTTTCGATAATTTCCTTGAGGTTTTCATAATCTTTTTTATCTCCTTTGGCAAAATCCATTGCATATGTTTTGCTTTCGACTTGGTATTTACTTTCTATAATTTTTTAAGAAAAAAAGAATTTAATTTATTTAATTTAATTTTTTTAAAAATATATATATATATATACAACAGATACATGCGCTTTGCAATACAAAGGGAGAAGGAAAAATCAAAAGTCTTTCATCACGAAAAAAAATTTAGCATGCTAACTTATTTTGCACATATATCATTGATACGCACCAATATCCTTGCTTAAATTCTGTAATTTTGATTCAGTGCGAGATATCAAAAGAATGTTAAATCTCGCTGCTGCCAATTGATAAGCAAATTCTTTACCGATACCATCTGATGCTCCAGTTATTACTTTTTTAAATCAAAGATTATTTAATTTGGAATAAATATTAAAATTAAACCATCATATAAATAATAAAATAAATAAAATTCATATAGAATATATATTTTTTATTACCTGCCCAAGCACCATTGCCTGCACCAAATTGCTTTAGCTAAAATTGGTAAAAATCAATTAAAATCAAAGTGAATAGATTATATCCATTTTTTTCACAGTTACTCACACTTTTTCCAGGTCGAAGATAAACGTCAAACAGTAATTTCCAGAAACTAAGTGCTTTCGCTATGATAACGAATGCTCCGACAACAGAAAAGAAAGCAAGTAAAATCGATAAATCATGCTCTTTCATCCGAGGTAAAACAAAAGGTTTGATTAATATAAACCTAAAAATTATTTTTCATCCTTACAATTTTACAAACCTTGAAATACTTGAACAAACTTTTCGGAAAAGGAAGACATTTTTCATTAGTATTTTGAATTTTGCAATGAAAAAAATTTTTTATTAGATAATTTACTATTGTATATATCAGGTTTATCAAGTTTTCAACAGGTTTTGGGGATAATTAAAAGTTTATCTTGATAGTCATTGTTGTCAACAGACACATGAAATCATGTTAGATTTATTATTGATTAAATTGATAAAAGAGAACAGTCTCTTTCTAAAATAGACGAAAAAAAAAACATTTATTTTTTTTTTTTTTTATTTTTTTTAGAGCGAGATTGTCAAGTGTTAAACAATATTTACACCAAAATATTACAACAAAAATCTAAAGAAACCTTCCTACATCATTTGTTTCATTGTTGAATACAAATTTTCATATAACTAGTTTCTAGTTGGTTTTCATTAATATCAGATGGTAAAGAAGGTAAAGATGAAGGCGACGATTCTGGAGTGTATAGGTATGTATAACCTAATTTTTTCGTATTCTTCTTTCCATTTGAACTACTTTTCAAATTTGAATAAGTACGAGATAAAGTTGTGTTGTCAGACCTACGAATGTAATCTCGAATTTTATTCTTACGAAATTCTTCATTTGCTCCTTTTAATATTGTTCTCCTTTGAAGGTTAAAATTTCATTATATATAATGAAGATATATAACGTTACACGCAATAAGTCAAATCCTAATAATTTAAAAAAGGGTGTACCTGATATTCTTCCAGCTATCAACAATTTTCTCAGTAGTTACACATTTGAGCAATTGATGATCCGATAAAATTTTCTTACAAACCGCGCAATTTCGTTCAATAGCTAAAGATCTCAATATACAAAAAGAGCAATAAGTATGTCCACAATCTCCTATCTTTGGTGTATTAAAAAATTCTTTGCATATTGGACATCTAGAAATTGTATCGAGTAGTCGTAAAGATTGTTGCGGAAAATCCGTTGGATCTGTCATGGACGACAAGTCGGAAATATAACTCGTTACAACAGACGATGATGATGAAGTTGACATCCTGAGTATTTGTGGTTAATGAGTCAATATCTTAAAAGAAACTCGTAAAAAATAAAAAAATTTTTTTAAAAAATGAAAAATTTCAAGATAGGCAAGAATTCAAGAAAGACGCGTAAAATAGGTCAGCATTTTACAATTTATATTGATCTGTTGGATTGTTTAAATTTCACGTGACATGTTTGCCACGTGTCAAGTCACATGGGTTTAAACTAGTTATTTAACTAGTCGAAATTGTTTTTCGTGTTTACGTCATTAAGGGATCTTCTTGGCACAGGCGAAATTTAGAGAACTACGTATTTGTTTGACATAATTCACGTGTGAGTTTACCAGAAAATAAACTTATTTGATTACTAATCTAATGATTATTTAGTTAGTCTAATTTTTTCTAATCGACTTTTTTTTTCCAACAGCATCTAAATTATTTTAAATTATTCTCCTGGAAAATAAGTTCGTACCACTTTTTTGCGGATTTGTTTACAATTTTTTTTTTTTTACATTTTTTGTTTTTTATATTTTCGATATATTTGTTAAAGGAATTAATAAACTATTCTGCACGATATTTTCTTAAAGGGAAAAAAAATAAAAATGTCCAATTCTCAATTAAATTCCAATCAAGTTCTATTATCAGCTGCTGGCGTTGATATTTCACGTTTAAACCAAGGAATTATTAACCAAAGTTTTCTGCCGGCTTCACAAACTGCTAATACATTTCCGGTTGCGACAAATATGTCTTTAAACCAAAATTTATTACCTTCACAAATTAATTCTTTAACACAATTATCTTTACCTCCGCAACAAAACATCAACCAAGAAATATTTATAACCCCTAATCAACCCACAACTGGTACAATACTTTTATCGAATGGGACCATGATAAATCAAAACGTGGCGACAGCAGCAGCAAATTATGCTGCTTATTGGCAATCAATGAATTTGTTAGACCCATTAAATAATGCCGCGTCTACTCGGATTAGACCGGAAGTTCGGCAAGATATAAGGTCCTTTCATTCAAATGAGTTCATTGAAGAAAATAATCACAAAGATTACTCTCAAAATTGGAGCGAAGGTAGTTATCCTCTAAATAATAGAGAGGTGTGTCATAGAAATCAAAATTTTTATAAGGAATCCAATTGGCAAGACAGTTATCATGAACAAAGTTGGCGAGACAATCATTATAAAGAGCAAGGCCGGCGAGAAGATCGAGATCATGTTGATCCTAAATTAAATCGACAAGATATCAAAGAAAGGAATAATCGTCGTTATCCTCCCCGACCCGCTATTGAGTATCCATTATCTCGTTGCCTTCCATCATGCGAAGAAATCCCTGATGCTACGGCACGTCTCACCGAAACAATCCGCCTTTGGTGGATTGATAATGAAGGAACTGCTCTAAAAGAATTAGAAAAATTGGATCTTCAGCCGCAACTTGATTTACAACAGTGGAGAACAATTGCTTTAAACCAATTTGTAAATTTGGAGTTGTTTGTCAACATTCGAAATATATTGCAATGGTTGAAAGCCTTCACCATTTATACCGAAGCAGTTTTAACATTGTATCCTCACCGACGTGAAGAACTTGATACTTACGAACGTCATATTGTTGAAAAGAGTGATAAGTATCCTTGTGAGGTTGTTTTTAAATATGACCACGAAAGAAGGATGAAATTATGTGATAATCGACAATTGACATTGTTAATGTCTGCTCCAGAAACGGAGAATCGATATTTCTATCCTATTGTTGAACACCGAACAGGTTTTATTAGTCTTAAGAAGGATCGTTGGGATCAAATCGCTTACGATGAAAGAGGCAAAGAAATATGCAACAAATATAATTTTGAAAGATGTCATTATCCTTATTGCAAACGATCTCATGTCTGCATCGTTGATAAATGCGGTGGCTTGCATCCTGCACGATTGTGTCCCACGAAAAAATCAGGTTCAAACACAAAGTTTGACAGAAGACAGAATATCATGAGTAGATTAGGTTCAAATTCGAGTCAAGATAATAATTATTTGAAAGGGAGTAAATACGCTAATAAGAACCGTCGTAATAGTTTCAATCAAGGTAATAATAACAGAACTACCAATTTCAGAGGTAATGGTAGGGCTATCGTTGATTGTAATGGCGTTAATAATGATGTTGAAATCGACAAATGTGATCAAGTCAGGGAAGATATCGAAGTACATAAATTCCTTGAACAAGAAATGGGACGGATCAAAGAGAATGAGATCAAAAAATTCAAAGATAAAGAAGATACTGATAGAGTCAAGCGAGTAGATTCTGAAAATAATAATGTGACAAAACTTGAACGAGAAGAGACTGGACAAGACAAGGAAATAATGCCCGAAAAATACGATTCAAAGATCGAGGAAGAAGCGATGACAAAATCTGATGAGAAAAAAGAAACTAAAAAAGTAGAATCTACCTAAGAGAATAATACTACTTAAAGCGATTCGCGAGTATCGTTTAAAATTATCCACCGAATCATTCGTAATGTAAAGCGTAAAACACGAACATTATGTATTATGCTATAGAAGTATATATAGAGTAAACTGTTCCGTTTTATCTTTTTCTTTCCCTTTTTTTTTTTAAAAAAAAAAAAAAAAAGTCAAATACGTTGAAACAAGCTTTTATTGTAAAAAAAAAAAAATTCCAACTTTAAGCTTTCAAAATTATCTAAGATATTAAAATTGTAAAAATTAATTAAATAATAATCACAAATTTTAAAAAAAATTAATAAAGTACGTTGGTTGAATTAAATAAAATAACCAAATCATGTGCCCACTGTTGTATCATTGGTCGAAATTATGCACAGTAACGATCTATCTAGGGATGTTAACGGTTCGACCAGTTCGGTTTCGGTCCGATTTTTATCGGTTTGAGGGTAAAATCGAACTGGATCGG
>CAJVPQ010000484.1:0-27105 GCA_910591825.1 Funneliformis caledonium
GAAAATGTGAATATTGTGAATTATGAAATGCTAAACGAAAATCAAAGGATGGTCTTTAAACGAATAGAGTCACATTACGATAATATGCTCACAGGCAATCAAGACGAGCCATTAAGAATCATCGTTATAAGAACAGCAGGAACCGGAAAGACCTTCTTGATTAAAGCAATCTGAAAACGACTTCAGGAGATGGTAGAAATAGAGTCAAAATCACCTATATCTGTACTCACACTGACAGGTGTTGTAGCATTCAATATAAGCAGGACAATGATCTATTTGTCTATTTCAATACCAATAATTACCAATAAAAACCTTGATATAAAAGGCAAACGGCTAAAGCTACTTCAGAATAGGCTGCAAGATGTGAGCTATATTATAATCAATGAGAAAAGCATAGTTGGCCGTCGAATGCTTAGTTTAATCGATATGCGACTCTGGCAAGCTTTTCTTAAACACAATAATCAACCCTTTAGAGGCAAATCAATTATTTTGTTTGGCGATTTTGACCAGCTTCTGCCTATGCTTGATCTTTCCATATACGTCAAGATTTCGAAAGATACATTATCTAACAATGGTCTTGCAGTATACAACCTATTCAAAGAGGTATACAAGCTTGATGTTGTTCAGCACCAATCTGGAGATTCTCAAGAATAACAGGAATTTAGAGAAATCCTTCTAAGATTGCGTAATAGAGAGTCTACTTTAGCTGACTGGAGGACTTTTATCACAAGATTCGAAGGAAATCTAAGTAGAATAGAACGCGATAGATTCTCTGATGCTACATATATCCTAACGAGATGAATTAACGTCAATAAAATTAATATAGACCAACTTAGGTTCTCAATGTCCCTATTGCTAAGATCTTTGCTATGCATACAGGCGGTAACGAAGCCAAAACAGCTGACGCTGATGTTGCATATGGTCTTAAACTACAATTGTTACTGGTAAGAGGAGCGCGGATTATGCTGACTACAAATCTGTGAACTGAAGCTGGTTTGGTTAATGGTGCAATAGGAACAGTCCAAGATATCCTGTTCAGTGAAGATCAAGGACCGCCATTTCTTTCTATAGCAGTTCTCATTTCTTTTGAGAACTATAAAAGTCCCACCATTACCAGCCTAGAGGGCACAAAAGTTATCCCAAACGCACTCATTCGACATATCTGGGAGGTAAATCTGAAACATTATGCTCACGTCTACAAGTTCCCGTTCGTCTTTTGTGGGCCATTACAGTACACAAAAGCCAGGGCCTTATATTACAGAAGGCTGTAATAGATCTTGGTGAAAAAGAATTTACGGCTAGTCTCTCGTTTGTGGTGATATCTTGGGTTCGCGCACTTGAAGATATCCTTTTCAAAACCTTCAATTTTGAGAGACTCCAGCGCATCAAAGACTGCAGAAGGTTAAAAGATAGAAAAGACGAAGAAGAGCGCTTGATCTCTATGATACCTAATAATTGAATATAAACTTTCAAATAAAATAACAATAAAGAAAAAAAACATTTTTTTTTTAATAAAACTCAGTTTTTATTTATCATTATCATATTAAATAAAGCTCTCAATTTTTACAAATAGAACTATCCTAATTTACTAATCTAACACTACTAATCTAACACTACTAAAATGAAGCAAAAAGAAGTGAAAAGGACAAAAAAAAGTGGCTTATTACTATTGTCCTACGCGAGATTATGATTGTTTTTGATTATTGATTTATCAAATATCCAATATGAATTGATGCAGCGTGACTTCTGGAAAATTCACGTGACAGATCAAATTTCACTCTAACTCCTAAAAGTGTAATGTCCTACGCTTCGCTCCAGACAATTACTCATTCAAAGTATCATTGATAAACTGGCTTTCATCAACACGTGCTAAAATGTATGCCCTTTTCACTGCTCTGTTAGTATCGCCACCCTCTTCTTCCATCAGTATTTTTTCAGATAGTCAAGCTACAATTCACGGCTTCTCCAAATATGTTTCAAACAACAATCTTTCTACCAGAAAATTTGAAAAGATATCTAACCATTCTATTTGGCATCTTATTAAACATATAGTAGTTACACTGAATCTTAATATACACTTTCATAAAGTTAAAGTGCATACTGGTGATCACTTTAATGATATTACTAACCAATTGGCCAAAGTTGGATGTAACGCTCATCCCTCATTCCTGTATTAAACAACATTCCTTTATCTGACCTTGTCTTTACCTTTAATAACGTACCAGTTGAAATATCTATTCAGGGTTTCTTCAAACAACTTTTTTCTGCCAAGATTTTTTGCAACTTTCTTGACCTGAATAGAAATGGTCACATCAGACGTCTCACTAGAAATCACTTTATCAACTGGCCTGCCATTTAGTCTTTATTCTCCTTAAACTCGTCTTCACTCGCTACCTCATTTACCTCTTGCAAACTCAAGACTTTCATCATAAAAAATTTTGTTAATGAACTACCAACTCTATCAAGATTATCTATTCTACGATCAGATTTATATGAACATTGATGTTGTATAGGCTGTGGTTAGGATACAGAAACTTCTGCACATCTCTGGATCTACTCCGCCTATATCACAAGACTATAAGACGTTATTCAAACTACCAAAGATAATTTAATCTATTGCCTCACAAAATTGAATATTTCTAAACTCACTGAGTTTCTTTCAGAATTATTAGACATCCTAAAAAACATCCTTGCTACCCTCTCATCTAGAACAGATAGTTATATCAACATTATTCATTCTCTCATTCCTTTTTCCTTAATAGACATAATTCACAAAATCACCAGGAACAAGGGTCAATGTTTCTCTACCATCACTCAAACCTTGATAGTTTTTCATCAAAAATTATTTGAGAATGTTTGGAAACGCCGTTGTAATCTAATGATAGCAAAAGAACGTTCATTAGATATCACAATCAAAGATAAGACTAAACAAGGTGTCAGTTCATTCTTAAGACATGAAGAGACATCAAATCTTACATACAATTGGGAATTCTGAATACACATGGTGAATAAATTCAGCTACAATTTTACAGATTTTTATATAGGCACTGACCCTTTCTTTTTCTTCTCTTGTTAATAGCAATTTTTATTAGGTATAAACTTAGTGGACTTGTTGGAGGGGAAGATAATGATCAGTCGATTCAAACGGATTTGTAATATAACTACAGGGGATAACTAGTGCTTAGTCTAGATTTATTTGATTTACTTTTGTACTTCTTTTATATAAATTTAATAAAGTTACTGGCAGTGCCACATCGTTAAAAAAAAATAAAATAAAATTAGTACAAGCCCCACTAGCATAACAGAATTTCTTATAGTTATACAAACTATTTATATTGCGTATACAATAGCTTATATATGTAAATCACGATATATCATATTAAGCTACAATAAAGACTCGACTGTTTGACGCGAAATTTCACAGAGACATATTTCCGTTGCTATTTTGCCATTATATACATTATGATCTTTATGATCTCTTAATTTACAAAAGTTTATTTAGAAGAGACTTTAGTTAACCATATTATATATAAATTTTTATAGTCTCCTAAAAATAAACAGGTATTATTCGCAATATATAATTAATCGTTAATTTTATAATTTTATCAAGTTCGAAGTTTATTTGGTTCAATTTAAAGGAAATTGTAATATTAATAAACGTTATATTAACATAAATTTATTATTATTTTACTATTAGCGTCTATTACCAGTGATTTATATTATCAATTGCTGCTGCTAGTGCGGCAGATATATCAGATTGTTCATTTACCGGCTCTCCCGAAGATTCTTCCTCTTCCTCTTCATTATTTTCGTCATCTAAATCATCTTGTGTAAGTATATCTTTTCCTTTTTCAATCCTTTTTAAAAATGAATTTACATTTTCAAAAACACCATTTTTATAAAAATTTTCACAATAAATACATCTTCTACTGTAGCAAGTTGAATGATAACCATGGCTATAAGTTAGCGGCACTACATCATCATTATTCAATCAGAATCCGTAATAATCATATAATCCTAATTATAGAGGACGTGATGTACTGTATACTGTTGAAAGATAACGCAAGTCTGCTTCTTTTCCCAAAGTAGCTAATTTATATCCTTTTAATTTTTTCTTTTTTTCACAGTATATAATGGAATACTATTGTTTTAGTTTTGAAATATACCACAAAAGTATTTTAACAGCAAAAAACTGGTTTTGTTGAACAAAAAATCAAGTATAGACAAATTGTATAGATAATGACGGGTTTTACAATATGTATCTTTAAAAATAGGATTATGGTCCGCTATTTATATCAATATTAAAAAAATAAGTACAAAATAATTTATTATCTTTAATAAAATACAAGTTAAGTATACATATACCAATAACATATGCCTGTTTTATGATACTTTTAACTGTTGCATTTGAAGAGGTATTTGCTCTTATTTTACTATGAGTGTTTTTAACATAATAGTTATTAAAACATGATAAGTAATTTTTAATTGCATCAGCAAATAGGTGATGGTTGTCCTGCTAATAGAATATATCTGACAAAAATACAAGGAGTACTTTATTATAATTTTTTATGTTTCTAACGTAATGCAAACGTCTAAATACAAAATACAGTTTCTATATATTCTTCAAATGATCCAAATCGAAATAAAATTGCATAAACATCAAGTATTACTGGTATTAAATTATCTAGCAAATCAATTGTTGCTTGATATTCAACATCCTTACATGCTAAACCAAATTTTTGCATAATTTCATTTTTAATTTTGATCCAACCATTTCGCATAAGCTCTAAAAGAAGGTTTATTCGCCAAGGTTTAGGTTTCTTAGCTAGTTTTTTACGCTCACCAAATACAAAATGAAACATTTGTTCAAAAAAAGAGTAATAAATAATGATAATATGTTCTCTGCTGTTAAATGAAAGATGAAGTAATCCTAGCATTAGTATAAATAATTCAATTTCTTTTGGAATAGTAGATTGTCTTGATATATGCAAATGTGTCAATACTTTTCTAATAAATAATTGCCTAAGCCAATTAGCAACAATTGGAGTAACTTGTTTTTTCAAATGTTTTGTTTTCTCACTTACATTTAAAATAATTTGCAATGCATTTAAATAATCTTGTATTGAATGTAAATGTTGCTCTTTAAAACCAATTAATTGAAGTCCATTCATTGATTTTTCATCCTTTTTCTCTGCAATAGAATTATTATAACTATGAATAGTTAAAAGTTCAATACAATCAAATGTATTAATGTTTTGATGTCTTTGTGAGATCCAAAATGACTAACGCTCTGTATATGTAATATCAAAGATCCCAGTATATTTGTTAAGCAAATACTAACAAATCCTTGATGCTTCAACATTATTTGGATTGTGAATGGATATCCCATTGAATACTATTGGTATTGCAAGGCATCCTATAATAGGTTTTGCTATACAAGTAGCAAAATACTTTGCTATTGATGTTGATGTTGTATCTGGCCTTCGCTTTTCATAAATATTATGATAATCATCTATGTTGTAAATATGTAAGCGGTCTCCCTAATAAAAAAATAACTTCTCAATTTTACAAATTATAATATTATAATACATATGATAAAAAAAACTACTTTTTCTAAAAAATGGTTATCAATTTTAATTATATGATTTGCTTGAATTTTTTTTTGAAAGTCCATAACTGTCTTGGCGTATGCTGAATATCCAAGATTTGATAATGTATCAATTACTTCCCAAGTAGCACCTGATGCTGCTAAATATAACCCAACCTCTATTTTAAATTGGTTAACAAATTTGTTACGCAAGTCAGAAATCATATAACACAAAGCAATAATTGATTTTTTTGCTTCTTGTTTGTTATATGCTGATCGATTCTTAGGAATAATTGCGTTTATTATTGAAGAAAAGAATCCTATTAGTTTGAGATTGGCTTCTTCAATCATATGTTGAAATCGTATTAGATCTAATTCCAAATTAGCAGACTCCTGACATTGCTTATTATATAATACATACATTAATAATTTTACATTTGATGCAAATGTAGAATTATTTATTAAAATTAAATAGAAAAGATTAATAAAATTAGATATTAATAAGAAGTTTTTATAGTTAATATTAATTATATTACCTTCAATACTATTTTCTTCAACTGAGTGAAACTCTTCATGTGCAATTCTTTTTTTACAGCCTTTTTGGTCCTTTAACTCTTTCTTCTGTTTATACTGTATGTTTTCACGATTAGGCTCCACTACTTTGCAATAATGTATATGACAAAGCTGTTTTCCTACTTCAAGGTAAAGATATGTTTCTAACATATTTTCCTTATGACATTTTTGGTATGCAAGTTCTGTAATTAAGCGAAAATTACCATCTTTATATGTGCAATTTACTATTGAATACGGTCCAAAATTTTTTTTTTCATATTTCTAAATATTTCTAAAACTGTTAAATGTTAAAACACGTGAGTTTGGATAGCAGTTCAAATTTCGTGTACAATTTTTGACCAATCACAGTTGTGTTGATCACGTGTTGATCACTTTTAATTAGAGCCAATCAGGGAGAAACTCTGTCATGCTATTATGATCTAAATCAATAAAAAAAAACAATTTATTTTACAAAATTTTTTTAATTTTAAAAAATGGCATCTTACGAAGAAATTAAAACTGAATTAAACAAAGCAGAAGCAAGATTTGGTAAGGCAGTAGAGAATTTGAAGGAGTGGGAAGAAGGGAGTATAAAGGGAAGAAGTTAGGTGAATTAGAAAATAAGTTAGAGAGAAGAAGTTGGCAAAATGAAGAAGAAAAGACAATGTGAAAAGACAAGGTAAAGGAGTTGAAAGAGGAGAAGAAGTCATTGGTGGAGAGCAAAGTTCAGATGGAGAAACAGGTAGAGGAGTGGAGACAAAGTTTAGGAAAGTCAGTGATAGGGAAGGTAATGAACAAATTGCGTAAAAATAAAATTTATTTTTCGTTCATTACATTTCGTTTATTTATTTTTATTATTTACAATTTTAAATTTCTCATACTATAAATATCCTCTTTATTTCCACTTAGGACATAAATGTAAATTTGAAGGTGAAGAAGGTAGGTGATGTTATTAATGACAATATCCTTGGTTGGTTTTTCACGAATAGTTGATTTTTGACATTTTAATCCATTTTTTACAAAGAAATTTTATCAAAAAAGGCATGTCAACTAGAAGGTATTATTGTATTTTGTATATATATATATTTTTTTTATTATTATTGGTTTGGACATTAATTGAGAAGTGAAAATTGCATGCTAATCTTACCTAATCTATTTTTTCTACAGAAAAAAAATGGAGTTGTATACCAAAGTCACAGAAGGCTTATTTATGTATATTTATTTAATTTGTTAATGTTCTTTAATATCTTAATTTAAAACTAATTCTTTAGTTATTATTACAGATAGAAATATTACTATTTTTATAGGAAATATACCATCTCTTAATGTTGGTGATTTTAGGAAACTGGTATCAGGAGGATATACTTTTATTGACAAATCTCACTTTATTGAAGAATTTATTGTAAAAAGTTCAGATTATGTTATTCTTTTACGACTAAGAAGATTTGAAAAGTCAATTAATCTCTCAATGTTGAAAGAATTTTTTGATATTCCTATCCACCCTGATAATTTGAAATTTAGACAAGAGCTATTCAAAGGATTAAATATTACAAAGAGAACATTTCTGTAAACATCCAGTCATTTATTTTAGTTTTCAGATATATGGAAGCATACATAATAAGTTTGTCTTAAATTTTTTTTTGCTGATTTACCCTTTTTAATAATTATTCTAGGGATTTGATGACTGTCGTACTCTTGAGGATATGAAGAATAAGTTATATAAAAGTTTTGCAGAATTATATGAAAAATATATTTATTTTTATAATGATCTTGTTATTAAAACAAGATTTTAGAAAGCATTGACTGGTGATAAATCTTTGCAATTATCTGAATATCTTGTAATTCTTTCTTGATATCTGGCAGAATATCATAAAAGCAAGTATATTATTCTGATTGATGAGTATGATCATCCTTTTGAAATTGCATTCCATGAGAACTACTTTGATGATGCTAGGAAGTTGCTTACTTCTATTCTTTCACCCCTTCTTAAGGTAACTATTTCTAAAATTCATTTTTAATTAATATATAACTGGAATAAACATAAAAAATAACAGATCTTTGATATAGGGTAATGATGCCAATCTGTATAAGGCTTTGATTGTAGAAGTATCATATGTGGCTAAAGCAGGTTTATTTTTTGGGTTAAATAACTTAACTATATGTCCGATGTATGATGAATTATATGTAGATAAATTTGGATTCACTGAAGATGAAATTTCTGCCATTATCAACCATTATAATGTTTCAAATATCTCTTTAGAGACATCTGAATTAGACAATGTCAAGAATTACTATAATAGTTATATATGTGAAATAAAGACTAAAATTTATAATCCTATGTCTATAATATCTTATATGTTCAACAAAAAACTAAAACCATACTGGGTTATTATAGGTAAACTATAAATTTTCACTACTACATTCCTTTTTTTTCTTTTTGTCAATATTGTTACTAATTCAGACTTTATGATGTATTAGGGGGCTTAAGCAAATCTATTAAAATGCTAATTTTGCATTCAAACCAATTCATATCCCTTGCAAGTGGATTTATGTCTGATGAAAAAATTGATGCTCCCACTACTACAAGATTCCAATCATTAGATTATGAAATATTAAGAAGTTGTAGGACAACTGATGAGTTACTTATTTTGTTATATTTTGGTGAATATCTCATAAAGGATACCATTGACAATAAATTATTTATATCAAATAAAGAAACTCATGAAGTGTGGAAATACTGGTTGAACATAGCTCCAAATGAGAGGTACAATCCAATATTTAAATCATTGTCAGAATACAATTTTGAAAAATTTGTATTTGATCTCAAAAGGATATTTGATTCAACTTCTGTTTCATATATGAATATTACAACAGAAAAATATTATTATTGCCTTATGATTGGTTAACTTGATTTAATAAGATCAAAAGGATATAAATTAGAATCAAACTTGGAAGCAGGTCTTGGATGTCTTGATATTGTAATACAGCTAACATCAGAAAATAGTACAAGAACATTTATCTTTGAATTTAAATCAATCAAAAGAGTAAAAAAGAACAAACAAACTGTTTTAGAAAAGGAGACTAAGGCAGGAATTGAACAGATAAATAGAAAGCAATATGTAAAAAGTATTACTAGAAATGAATTAATCACTAAGATTGCCAAATGTGCAATCTGTTTCTGTAGTAAGGATTTGTTCTTCTTGTTGAAATCATTAAAAAGAACTCAGAGAATGAATGGGAATTGAAAGAAGGTTATCTAAAATTCATAGAAAGTCTTGATTTTCATCCAGAAGATGAAATAATGAAAGAATAAACATGATACATGCTGTTGGCTAGTTGTGAATGCTTTTTTAATATATATGTATATACATAATAGTTTCCTTGTATGCTTTGATAATATATAATGGCATGCTAATGTTAATATCAAATATAGATATCAACAATAGTTATACTACACATTAATACTAATCTTATAGTCTTTTAATAATTAATATAAGATAGAAATAAAGTAAAATATGTTAGAATAAAATTATGCATTTTTACCATTTTATCATAATTTGCATTAATGGATTTTTAATTAGTTTATATTAAAACTGTCCTTTCTAGAACTTTTAACTCTGCCAATTTTTATAACTAATTTTTCTTAATAAATAAATACATTAAGAAAAACCTATAAAGTGAACATAAAATTATATATATAGGGATAAGTGTATATGAAAAGTAATAATAAGTATAATGGTTCTAATGAATATCAAAAAGTAATTGATTTTTTGAAAAAGGGTGTGATTGTGGTTGCTCTTTAAAAATTCTCAAGAAACAATTTGTAGAATTAAGGAAATCCTTTCAAGCTCTTTCTAAACCAGAACAAGACATATTTTTAATGGCCCAACTCAAAGCAATGGATGGTGGATCAATAAGCACTAGTAGACGCCTTAAAAAGAAAATCAGATCTAATAAAAGAACTTTCTACCATTGGGATCACAATATACTCCTTTGTCAAGAAACTTATCTCAATATGTTGGGAATTGGTAGGACTTATTTTGAAAATATCAGAAATCATCTGATAAACAATAGTCTTTTACTAAGAATTTATGGTAATATTAAAAGAATGCCTCAATGGAAAACTAAGATGATGATTGATAAAAATATTACTGAAGTAGTAAAGAATTTTCTAGAAAATTATGCAGAAGTTCATGGATTACCAAGTCCAGGAAGAAGTATCAATAGAATAACTCAATCAATTGTATTTTTACCAGCTGAGATGAGTTATAAATCAGTCCATAGAGATTTTTTGGCTGGTTTAGAAGAAGATAACAAATTAAAATCTTTGAAGTATGATACTTTTAAGAAGTTATGACATCAATTGACACCAAAAATTCAAATTATGAGTCCCAGAACTGATTTGTGTGATACTTGTCAACATTTTAGAGATGGTTTACATTATAATGCTCGCCAAGAGGAAAATGCCAAAGATTTACTTAAAAGATTTAAAGAACATCTATTCAAGGCCAAATTAGAAAGAAATTATTATAATAAAAACACTAAATTAGCTGAAGAACAAAGAAAATTAGTTAATCAAAATTATTCTAAGAGTAAAACACAATATTGTATACTGCTCATTATAGTTATGATTGAGCCTAAAATGTTCATGTGTCACATTCAGATCAACAAGTAAGTAAAATCTATTACCTTAGTTCATGTAAAGTCTATTTATTTAGTATTCAATATGAAGCAGTAAAGGAACAAATTAATTATGTTTTTAATGAAGATGAAATTATAGGAAAAGGACCCAATGGCACACTTAGTTTGATCTTTGATGGAATTAAAAAATTAAATAAAGGTGAAAAGCATTTAAAGATTACTTGTGATAATGTTGGGGGACAGAATAAAAATAATACTACTATTTGGTTTTACCTGTATTTAGTAATTTGTGGTTATTATGAAAGTATTGAATTGAATTTTATGATTTCTGAATATACTAAATTCAAATGTGATGGTAATTTTGGGATGATTAAAAAACTCTACAGAAGAACAAGGGTAGATTGTTTAGATCATGTGGTTTCAGTGGTAAAAAAGTCTAGTCTGGCAGGATTGAATAAAGCTCAATATTATGAAGATGAAAAAGGTTTTCAATACTTGGATATTAAAGCAATTTTGGGGATTTATTTTAAGAAATTACCAAGCATCTAGAAATATCAACATTTTTTTTTTGAAGCATCTAATCTTGGTATAGTCAAAGCTCAGGAAATTGCTAATAGACCTTTTACTGAATTCAATTTATTGAAAACCAAAGAAGCAAATATTTTTGAAGAAATCAGAGCTTTATCTATTTTATTGTTAATCCTATCTCCTTTGGACTACAAAAGGCAAGAATACCTTTATAACAATATTCACCCATTTGTGAAAGATGAATACAAAGATACTACTTATTTAAGACCATCCTATGCTGGCAACAAATAAAATATTTGAAATAAAATCACTTCTATGACTTTGTCACCCATTAATCTTTTTCCACTTTTAAAGTAAAAAAGTACTAAAATAATTTATATACTTAATATACCCTCATAAAAATACATAAGTATATTAAAAGAGCAAATAAATAAAAAAAGAAAACTATGGTAAACACAATAAATGAATTCCAAGAGAGAAATAAACAACTATTAGAAGAAAATGAAAATTTAAAGAAGCAATTAGCAGATAAAGAAGAAAATCTTAAACTAAAAATCTGACATATTACTGGTCAGTCTATTGATGAAAAGTGTGAAGTTAGTATGTATGCTCCTATAAGAACAAGATGATATAAGAAACTAAACAAAAAATAAATGGATGAAGGCAAATTAAGAATGGCAGTAGATTTTAATAAAACTAGAGAATGAGCTAAGAATTGTAAAAGAATTTGATTTGATAACATTACAATTGAAGAAATATTAGAAGGTTTTATTGATAATTCTAATGAATTAAGTTCACAATAGTTAAATTATGTTGGAAAATGAAGTAGAATTAATGAAAAATTTTATGAACAAAAGAGAGATTATGAAGGAAAGATTGAGGAATTAGAAGCAAAAAAGGAGTAATTGGAAGCAAGAGTAGAAGAGTTAGATGATGAAGTATGAATGGAGCGAGAAGAGGCTGAAAAAAGCACTAAATAAAGCCATGGAATGAAGAAAATGACAAATGTTTGAAACTGTGTTGAAGTATGATGCTGCAATAGGCAAACTTCAAGACTGAATAGATTTATTAGAAAATAATTTAGCTGCTAAAAATCAGGAATCAGACTAAAAAGATTATTTAACAACCAAAGAATTACCATCTTTACCAAAGAAACAAAAAGAAAATAGATTATGCAAACTCAAAAAATTAGTAAATAAAATAAAAGAAAAGACTAAAGAGAAGTTCTAGACTTTTATTGTTTAAAAGAACAAGTAAGCCAATATGAGATTAGAATATAGAATTCTGGAAATAGCCTAGGGAGATGAACAAGAGTGTAACTTTTGTTTTCTAGATTTTAATGATCCAACTCTCCTTAATTTTGATACTGCTCCTGCTACTCATCAAATGGTGGCTCGTAATACTCCTGATGGTTATTTTGACATTGTCTTTATCTGTGATGAATGTAAAAACAATTATGATAATAATACTTTTCTATGATGTGAGAAATGTAGTAGGTTAAAAAGGAATAGAAACAGATGTTTATGTAGTCATTTAAAAGTTAAATCAACTAAACTACTTTCTGACAAAGAACTACTTTCACAAACTTTTAGTTTTCGCCTAGAAAATAAAACTAGAGAACTAGAAAAAGAGTTATCAATTACTAAAGAAGAATTAAAAATTGAAAGAGAAGAAGTAACCAAGTTTCAGGAAAAATCTGAAGAGTGAAGTAAAAAACAGAAATAGGAGTTATTAGATAAGGTAAAGAGTTTAGAAGAAAAAATTAAACAACTAGAAGAAGAAAACAGGAAATTAAAAGATCAACAAAAGGGTCAACTAACTGTACAAATTGAAGTTAAAGAAATTAAAAAATGACCTTAATTGAAAATAAGAAAGTAATTTAAAGTTATTTTTCTCTGTATAAATTGAAATTATCAAAGAAAATGGTATTTATTTTCCTTTTAAAGATTTTTGCTTTTTGTTAGGTAATAGCACACTTTCATTTTGTTTTCTTTTTCTAATATTTATTATTTTTCTTTCTTCTTGGTAAATTTCATAGGTAATCCTTTCTTTTCTTAGATAAGCTTCCAATGTTTGAGTGTCATTTATTTTGAAAACATAAGGAGCAATTTTCTCACCTTATTCTTTTTTTAAAATACTTCTAATAGTACTATAATTCTTGGGTTCTATGGTAGATCTAATGTAAATTAACTTCATATTAACTATTTTTATATAGGGGCAATTCTATATATCACTTCAGAAAAATAAAGATAACAAATGGGATATTATAAAACTGTTAATTATGATCACATTACAAATGATTAAATTTTGATCCCTGAAATTCTTGATAATACCAATGTTCACTTTGTCTGATTTTGTTGCAGTATGGCTTATATAGTGATAATTAGATTATATTATTTAGATTATATAGTGATAATTAGATTATATAGTGATACTCAAATTATATGATGATAATTAGATTATATAGTTATATTCAGATTATATGATGGTAATTAAATTATATAGTAATAATTAGATTATATAGTGATATTCAGATTATATGATGATAATTAGATTATATAGTGGCATTCAGATTATATAGTAGTAATATAATCTAGTGCAAATAGGATACTACTATATAATATAATTATATTATATGATGGTATCACATTAGTATTTATTTATATAAATTTAAAATAATACTTAAAATCAGATAGTATTAAAATAATAATTTAAATTAATATATTTTAACTTTTAATTTATATATAAATTATAAGAACCATAATAGGTTTTAATATAAATATTTAAAGTTTTTAAAATATTTTTATAAAAATATTTAATTTTAAATAAAATCTATTTTTAATTATAAAATGATAAACTTATATAATAAGTCTAAAATTTAATTTTATTAAAATTAAAGAATTTTAATAATTTTTATTTTAAATTTATAATTTTTTTTATTATTTAATTTTTAATTATAATTCAATTATTAAAAAATAATGATAAAAAAAAGATTATAATAAAATGCAAGTTGATAGATAATAAATTTTAAAAAGATTAATTATTTAATATAAAGTTAAGTTTTTTTAATACAAATAAAAATTATAACTTAAATGTTTTTGAAAAAATAAAATATTTAAAAATAAAAAAATAAAATAAAGTTTATTATATTTGTTATATTAAAATACATTTAATAATAATATTTTTAAATTTTTAAAATTAATAATTATTAAAATATTTCAATTTTTCAATTTTTAAAAATAATATATTATGTAATAATTATTTAAAAATAAATTCAGTTTATTGGATTCATCTCATTAAGACCTATTAAATGATAATATTTTTAAATTTTTGAGATTAATAGATAGCAAAATATATAAATTTAAAATTTTAATTTTTTTTAATAATACTTTATCATTTATTTATCTTTAAAAAATTACTAGTTAATTACAATTTTTTTTTAATTTTTACTTAGAAAACATCATAAAATTTATTATAAAAAGTATTAAACTTTTTAATAACATATTTTAAAAATATTTTAAAATAATTAAAAATGATTTTAATTTATAAATAACATTGGCTACAAATTTGTAGACAAAATAATTTAAAGGAATAAGTTTGAAAAATTTACTAATTAACTTGCAAAATTAATTTTGATTAAATTTAAATTTTTCATTTTTAATTTTTTGATATTTTTCTTTTTAATCATTCATTTCATTTTATCTTATTTTTTTTAAATAATGATAAATATATCATTTAAATAATTTCCTTCTTTATCTAATTGATTTTATCTGATCTTATAATAGAATATTTTTAATTAAAATAATTTAAAAATATAAATTTACTTTAAAGTATAAATGATAGAATTAACTATTATAACCAAAAAAGTATTTATTCAAAATTATAATTATGCAATTTATTATTTTTTTAATTAAAATATATGTAATATTTATTAAAAACACACAATGCAAGAATTATTAATTTGTATAAAAATATATATATATATATATATATATTAATAGATCTTCATAATAAGCTTAAATTATTATTTTTATTACATTATTACATTATTACATTACATTATTATAAATAATAAATAAAAAAAAAAAAAAAGGAAAACTTATGTAAAACACAACATAATTTAATTATATCATATGATGCATTTTTTTTTTTTTTTTTTAATTAGTTTTAATTCGATCGCAACTTGTTGATGGACTTACTGTATCTATTTTAGTTTTCTATTAATTCGATATTTTTGGGGAAAGATCTATCATAACAATCATTACTCACCAAAAAAAAATTTTCGGAATTTCTTTTTCTCTTATTAGTTATAAAGGTCGGATGCTTTTAACAAAAAAAGCCAATCATGACCAAAATCAGTTATTAAAAAAAACTAAGCCAACCGATTTCTTGTTTTATAATCATCTTTCTCCGGCAAAAAATTACATCTTTTTTTTTTTCCATCATAGTAATATTAAAATTTTCGATTGTAGACTCAAAAACAACTTGAGGACCAAAATCAAAAATGAACCATTGTCCAAAAAAGATGTTAGGTTACAGAAACCGATCTTGTGTTGGGCTTTTGAGATTTAAATTAAAAAAAAAAAAAAAAAAATCGTTCAAGTTATTAAATCATTGTAACAGCGTACAAAAGAAAAACATGGTTAATTTTGTTCTTTTTGAATGAAAGGGCTCAACAGGGTTTTAAGCTGGTGTTTAAGAGGATGTTCCTTTGGATGACCAGATGTACGGTGGTAAAAAAGAAATTAATTAAAAAAGCGTGGTAGAGATTACACACCAACAAAAATTCAACATATTCTTACAACAGCAATTCACACAGATGATCAATTATTTTTTGGAAAATTCAATTTATTTTAATCGATCATTTTTTTTTCCGGTGAAAAAAAAAATAAAATAAAGATTGTACTCTCCCTCGTTTTTTTCATTATTTTTTTCTCATTTTTTTTTTTCGTCTTAAAATGCACGAGCACATAAACCCAAAAATGATCAAGAGTATTTTTTTGAGTACACATGATAAACAATAGACCAAAATCAGAGAATGCCGTAATTATGGGAATTTAGATTCCGCAAAATGATAAAAGTTTTGATTAGGTTTAGGAGGAGTTCTAAATCAGGCAGGGAAAACCTGAAAAAGACGGGTTTTGCATGATCATCAGTTGTTACGCGCGTATCGAGGAAATCGTTTTAAATTGATAATCTTTTGTAGTATAATAAGGTAAAGTAAAATGAAGATTACATTATCAAATTATGTACGCAGTGCGCCCACACGGCGCTGCACAAGGTAGTCGTCTAAAAGTCATGAACAAGAACTTAACTATAAATGTAACATACATACCGCATGGCTGACCGATGATTTCCTAATGCAGGTTCCTATCAAATAATCTAAAAGCATTATCATGCAAAAGGTATCTGTTAATCTTGATTCTCGGAGACACTACCTTGCATAACAAAACTATTCTGCCCGTTTATCTATTGCTACATTGAAACATTTCTTCTACAGCCCAAAAAGTGGGCTGTGTGTCAGAATTTCCTCCATCTTTTTGTATGTGTTATGAATTGTTTTCTTAAAAAATGATTATTCCCTTTTTTTTTTTTTTTTTTGAAACTGGAAATGTTTCAAATAAATTTTTTTTTTTTTTTTCGGATTTGGAATGAATGCGAGCAAAATTCTCGAAAAAAAAAAAAAAAAAAAAAAGGAAAAAAGATAAAGAATTCTGGGGGGTTAGATTGATATGGGAAGCACTGATTTGACTGATGTGGGTTAGCGGCATAATTTTTTTTTTTATGAAAAAAAAAAAAAAAAAAAAAAAATTCCAGGATAAACTAATTATTTTTTATTAAAAAATGAATGAAAAAAAAAAAATACTATTTTAAACTCAAACGGTATTGTGCGAATATTTTTTTAAAAAAAGAAGATTGGCAAATACTTTTTTAAAAAAAATGAGCACACGACCCAACCTGCGTCCTACCTTATTTGGAATATAGGAATGAGAAACAAAAACATAAGGGCATTCTCTTTATATTGTGCTTCCCTACAAGGGCCTCCATTTACGATACCGATTGCTTAACCGTTAGAGATGATTCATCACCGTTTTTGGGGTTCGGTTTTGTGCTCGCATCGATTATTTTGTTATTCATCCGTATCACGGTAGAAATTAAATGAACGTGCTACAGCCTTGGTGATACCTTCCATATTCTCAATGAATAAAATTTCAATTGATGATTATTTAATTATTATTTATATTAAAATTTTTATTTTAATTTTTTTGATTTCAACATATTTTTATTTTAAAAATAAATATGCAATAATAATCATGGTGTCTATCACAAAAAATTTATGTCGTACTGGCTTTAAATTTTCTACCGTTTTTAATTAAATCAAAAGAAAGTATTTATTTTACATCAGTTCATTTTTATAATAGAGTAGATTTTTTTTTTTTGATATTCTTTGTGCACCAATACAAATCCTGTTTGGAACTTGATTAAAGAATTAGGGGATTCATGCGTTGACCAATCATTCATATCAACCTTTTAAGCTCCCCCCAAAATTTTCATTAAAATGCCGGCCTGTCAAATCATTGGTTACTCTAATTTTCCTTTACAATAACAAATATATAGTGTGAGATTACGCTCGGGACTTTTTTTTTCGTCAAAAACCTCTCCAGAGTTCTTGAGCAAAAAAGGTCAACTTGTGCGCCTACAAAAGGTGAGTAACATTGGACCACTTTTTTTTTTTTTCTGCTCTCCAAGGGATCCAGGTACAAACTATCCTACTTTTCCTAATAGCTTGTTAAGTGTCGTGGAGTAAGTAACTGAAAAAGAAAACAAAGATATATCCGACAAAAAAAACCCTCCCACATTTTCTTCTTCTTCATTCTCGAAAGGTTGGATTAATGCTACCTTACTTAATTTCTTTTATCCCATTAATTCATAATTTTCCCTTAATTTATTTCATTTTGATTAATTTTTTCCCCTTTATCCTTCATAATTAATTCGAATTTCTTAACCAGAATTTATCTTTTTTTTTTATTTGCTAAAATTTTTTGACTGACCTCGAGATTTATTCTTTATTCTTCGCCTTTTTTTTTCCCCCTCATCCTGACACGTTTCTTCGGCTTGCTTTCTTTCGACCCTTATTATTATTATTATTATCACTTTTTAATAACAAAAAAAATCACCCACGTACACCATTTTTTTTTTTTTTAAAAAAAAAAAATAAAAAAAAAAAGCTCTGGGGAAACTTTGGGTTCATCTCTTAAAATTGTAACTTTTGAAAAATTTTTCTTAACGTCCACACGTACTATGAACCTTTCAGAGGAAAAGTGGTCTATACAACAACAATCTTCAGTTCCACCTTCTCCACACCATCCACATCCCGCAATGTCCCCACAAATGAACGGTATGCCAACGGAAAACTTTATGCAGCCCTTCCAGTACGACGGTCAAACGGCACAAGGTCAAATGCACCCTCAACAAATGTGAGTAAAAAAAAAAACCGAGCACCCGTTATCTTTTTCATTATTGTTATTTTTTTTTCGCTCGTGCCGCGTACGTTTTACAGTTATTTGATACCACACGAGCATAGCATAAGAACCGCGTTTTATTTTGTACAAAGTATACAAAAACTGATTTTGGGTTGTATGCAAGTTCATGTTTCCTGCCGCCGCGTGTCACCTTACACATAACTTTTACAAGATTTCTTTGAACTTCCTGTCGTTCTCCCACCTTCTTCCTCTTTACTTCCTTTCCAGGAAAAAAAATTTATTTTTATAAAATTTTTTTTTTGGCGGCAAAATATATGTGTGAGAAACCATCAACGTACATACATATATTACACACATATATATAGTCTATAAACCCATGTATCCTTTTTTTCCCAGGCCGGTTTATGATGGTATAAATCAACAAAATATGTTTATACCTCTAAAACAAGAAATTAATGAGGCACAGAACCGATACACTCAGTTCCAAAGGTAGTCATCAGATTAGATTAAAAAAGACTTGGATGGTATCTTGTGTCAAGAACGTGGCATCAATGGGTTCATGCGATATTTATTTAAAGGGTTGGATGTCCTATGCTCTTGTGTGCGCGTAAAAAAAAAAAAAAAATACTGTAAACGTCTGGCCATGAGCAATGCTCGTACATGTGTGTGGCTGAAAAGAGTCCATCGAACCTCTGCTGTAAAATGTGCTCGAGACACCATGTGCACCGCCTCAATTTTCTAACCTTTTTTATCATGTTTCATTGTTAAAAAATTAATTACTTTTTGTTCAAAAAACAAAAAAAAAATAAAATAAAATTCAAAGGTTAACTCTTTTATTCCTCACCTATCATATGATTATAGTTTTGTTTCAATGTCTACACCCGCGACGCCTTCAACTCCGCGACAGAATGGATCCCCAAATAATAACCCATCATCTACTACACCACAATCCGTTGATCGCAAAGTTATCGATAATCGACCTACTTTTACTTCTTCATTTCATGCCGCTCCATTCCAACCAGGAGCAGTAAGGAAACGTAGGGCCGACGCGTTAGGTTTTCCCGTGGATGCTGGCCCTTTCTTTTCCCAGACACAACAGCATTATAATGTATATACCGTGGACAGGACGAATAGGTGGGTTTTCGTGTAACATTTTCGTTGTACCTGTTTCCATGAATTAAAACAAAGGTTATTCGATAAGCTTCTTTTATTAACCTTCTGCATCTCCCATGTGAATATTACATAATGTTACACAATAGCCTTAAACTTCGAATTAATTCAAAGGTTGATCGTGGCTTTTTCTTGGCCGATAATGATTGGACATGCTACCGAAGAAATTATTTCCAAATCAGCAGTTCGTTTAATATCCAAGGAACAACTCACCCTGTAAATGAAACGGAAGTAACGTGTTTACTCGAGGCCGATGGTCAATTCCATCCCATCTCCCAATTCTTATTAGGAATTACAGCAAGAGTTTCTAATAGCGATAAGAAAATTGAATTAGTACAACATACGCCGAAACGTGATAAAGGACCTCAAATGGTTCCTGTACCAAAAGCGATTCGTCCCGGTGGTAACTTAAATCTAAGTTCCGTAGGATCCAATTCTAACATCGTCACATTTGAACGTATCCAATTCAAAACTGCGACCGCAAATAATGGAAAACGTCGTGCCGCTCAACAATATTACGTGGTAATGGTAGACCTTTATGCCCAAGTCGAAGGGTATGAATCACATTTCAGAGTTGCCACATCAACCTCGGCCCCCTTGGTGGTACGAGGAAGGAGTCCTGGTCATTATGCGGATAATCATGATCGTTACAACCCGATGACAATGAATCCAGCATTCCCAAATGATCGTCATATGGGATTTGCTCACCCGTCAAACCCTAATGGAGGTCCAGTGATGGCGCAAGAATTCAATGGGGGTCCCTTCCCTGGTTACGGACAATACCCACCCTTCACAGGTTTTCCACCGGTAACAGCGGGACCAATGAGAAATGAAGCATTATTAATGATGGCAGGCGCCCCAAATGGACCGACACAATCGTTTCACCCCCAACATCCTCATCCGTATATGGTACCGAGTATCTCAGAAACAGGTAATACATCAGATCTTTTGAACGTGTCTTTTTTAATCCGAGGAGGTTGTATCTCATGATCAAAATATTTCAATTCTAGGACAACATACTCAGATCGATATGCACAACATGGAAGGTGAATATTCATTCCTGTTCTTCTCCTCCCTTTAATTAAAGCTTTAATGATGTTAACTTTTTCATAAACTCTTTTGTTATGAAATAATTCTTATTGTAGTTACAACGTCTAATGCCCACAATTCCGCGTTCACGAGTTTTGAATCACGTCAAATCCCAACGACAGGAGCCAATAACACTTCAGCACCTGGGAGTAAGCCCTTTATGAAGATTGAAATTCCACAATCATCTGAGCTTCCGGATCATCCGCTCACATCGCCCGCTTATCACACACAAGGGTATGTGGAAGGGTTCATGTATCATAACGGACACCCTGCCAATAACGCATCTGTACACCATGGCGGATATCATTCTGATAGTGAACAACATCATAGTAATGGATTAACTCATGCAAACGGACGAGGTACAAGAGTTGATGGTTCCGTGCAAGATTCTAATAATCATCATTCCGGTAGTCCACAAATGAATGGGGACAAGATGAATGGCTCAACCGTAGACCCAAAATCTCCAACAACAAATGCTGGAAGTAATACTACAACGCCTACTACCGAATTGGGAAAAAGCCTTGGCCAGTTGAACATGAATAATTATCGAATTGAAAAATTGGATGAGTCTGATAAGCTGTAAATTTTTTTTTTTCTTTTTTTTTTCAAAAAATTGTATTTTGTAAAATATACAAAAAAAAAAAAAAAAAAAAAAATCGAAATAATAATAATCTCATGGGACGATTGAGAAAGAATTGATCACTTTGAAGTCATCATTAATTTATTTATGATAAATTTTTTTCTTTTGCATAAGAAATTTACGTGGGTTCCGAATTTCATTTTTTTTTTCTCTTTTATAAGGGATAATAATATTCCTTACTTTTTTGTATTTAATAATTTTTGGGCCTATTGGATTTTTTTTTTAAAAAAAAAAAAAAAAATTTCAAGACATGGCTTTTATAAATCGTGTTTATATTTGGGTTAGAATCTTTTTTTTTTTTCATTATTTTTTTTAAAAAAAAAGGTTTTTGGGTAAATATGAGTGTTCAATTAGAGAATAGAAAAAATCACAAAAAAAATTATTACAGGTTTTTTATATTTATTATTATATTTGTACAACTTTTTTATATATATATATAATTTTTTATATCTTAATATTTTTAGTTTGAATTACTTTTTTTTTTTCAATTATTTACTTTATTTTATATACTTATTTTTTTATTTACTCATCTATTATTACTTATTATATTATATTATACCTTTTCCGAATATTTATATAAATATATCTATATATATTTTTTTTTACTAGTTTATTTATGTAAACCCCTCCCCCCTTTTTTGATTATTTATCATTACTATTTCCGACTTATTTTTGACAACATTATTATTATTATTATTTCATTCAACTCCGTCTCTTTTTTTTTTTTTTTTTTTTTTTAATATTTTATTTCAAAAACTAGGAAAAAAAAATTTCTTTAATCACCTTTTATCACAAAAAAAAAATTTAAATTTGTGCGATATGATTTTTACGCGGTTTTATTACGTGATTTCGTGTAATTTAAATTTCATGATAAAATTTTTTGAGACTAAATCTGAATAAAAATCTTGCAAACAAAAAAAAAACACAAATTTTAATTAAATGGCGTATCCAATCGATAAATGTAACCTCAAACCGCAAACTTTAATCAAAGTTTCATGACACAATCAATTAGAAAACTTTATTCATTGTAGAATTTTGATCTTAATGAATTGATTAAAGTTACCAAGAAATGGATAATCATAATACATTTGACATCGTGCACTGTTTTACAAGAAATATTACGCAACAATTTAAGTTAAAACGTGTAATTCTTCTGTTGTTACCTGTTACTAATTCAGCTGTTGCAAAAGGTGACATTACTGGGTTACATGAAATAAAAAAACAACCAACTTTGGTCATGGCAATTTAAACATTGTGGAGATCTTTGATCTGTTGGTTTGCTTGTATTTATTGGCTTTTAATATATAATCGAAAAAAAAACTAAAAAGAAAGAGAAAAACAAAACAAAACAAACAAGTTTTAGATGCGAAAATTTTCCGTCCTAAAAATACTTGAATTTTCGAATAAACAATGTAATATACATAAACGATATATAATCACACAATCGATCCACCGATCTATTTATAGAAGTTCATAAATTTCGACAGGAATTTTCCCCCCCCCCCCCCCCCCAAAAAAAGTTACTTAATGCTTGTATAAATTTGTAATCACTGCGGGAACTTAAATGATAGGATTCACCGATTCCCGCGTCAGTAAAATCTTGGTAAAACGTCAAAAAAAAAAAAAAAATCGGTATAATGATCTTGACGGATTTATATAACAAAACATTCAACGATAAAATTTTTTTTACCCTCCTTACTTTTTTATAAAAAAATCTCCATTGTCAAAAATAAAAAATCGGTTCACGATTTTTTTTTTTTTTGTTTGTTTTAACTTTTGAGTTGATAATGGTTTTCATCAAAAATATTCTGATCGATATTTGGATCTCATGATACGCCTTTACAATGCCTCTTCCTTTTAGATTGTTTCATCATGTAGTATGTAATGATTCGATGATGCGTTATTAGTAAAAATTCATCTTGATAAAAATGGGACCAAAATTCGGGTATATTGACAGGTTTATGTGTTCATCAGTATCCTATTTTATTTTTTTCTTTGTTTAAAAAAAAATTCCATTGTCAAAATATAAGAATCCCGATTTTTGATTATGTCAGTTTATTTAAATCATTAATTATTAATGAATTACATGATAAATTTTTTTTCGGTTCCTTTTTTTTAGATTGGATAAATATTTTCGGATCTTACCTTTGATGAAAAAAAAAAAATTTACAATGACACACTATTATAAATTCGATTATGTGGGGTAATGAACCAAGGCAAATGATACCAGGAAAAATGAAACGAAGATATCACATCATCATGATCGATCAACCGTTTTTTGTTTAAAATTAGTCGGTTTAGATTGATATGAAGTCAATTTTTTGTTGCTACTGAAGAGGCGATTTATTCCCTCTTCTTTTTTTTTTGATCATAAATGCCTAGGGATGTTAAGCGGTCCTAAAAGCCTCAAAGAATTATTTTTTACAAATTTATTATTAAACTTGTCTATTTAATGAGCTACTTGATGAAAATAAATAATAAACCCTCTGGGAATCCCAGAATTTCTTAAAAGTTAAAAATTTTAGAATTTATGATCGGGTCCCTAGGACGGGGACGATGATTTTCTGTATTTACAGGAAATGGTTATAAATATGATGATAATTATCAAAATTTTGGCCTGATTTAGAATTTGCAATCATCGTAATGCTGGTAATGTTGGCTGATCTTGCATAATTCTGGCCAAATCACAGAATTTCACAGAATTAACTTTTATCACACGTAGAATTCATTCTTAATCACTACAGGAATCGTCCCTGCCCTAAGACCGATTCTATCTTAGCAGTCCTATCAAGGATCAGTTATGTACCACTTAACATTCCATTATAAAATCATATGTTTTTTGAAAATGAAAATCATAATACTTATACAATCTTTTGTTATTTTATTAAAATCATTAGATAAATAATAATATTATCAATTTTATTTAATTTATTAATACTCTTCATTATATAGGACTTTTTCAATAAAAAGAGAAAAGAAAAAAACTGTCAGAAAAAAATATAAAATAAATTAATATTAAATCTGAACATATTTTAATTTAAAAATCATATTTAAAATATAAAAGTAAATTTAGCTATTATATATATAAATAACAAAATCTATAAACTTCTTTATCAAAAAAAAAAGAAAATTAGTATTTATTATATATATATTTAGAAAATGTTTCTTATTTAATCAAAGAATGTATTTATTTTTTAATATAATATTAAATGAAGATAATCTTTAGATATATAAAATATTTAAATTATTGTAAAGTTAAGAAATCTCTGAATGACATATTACATAATCATTTTCAACAAAGTAAATAATATAGTAAGAATTATAGCATTAAGATATAAACAAATAATATATATAATATCACATAATTTAGGTTTATCAAATAATAAAATTATGTAATTCAGATCATTATATATTAAATCATATATTTAAATTTATCTGATTATCATAATTGTTAATTAATTTGAAAATATCTTTTTTAATGTCTTTAAAAAAACAAACTATATTAGTTCACATTAGGTACAATAAATATAAAGAAATTTTTCACATTGACAATAATATTCTTTTCTACAACAATTACAATATTTTTGTAAAATAAAAGTATAAATTTATTATAGATAACTATTGCAAGAGTTAGAAATATATATTTAATATAAGAAATTATAAAGAAAAACAAATTATAGCAGCTTACTTTCTTTTATTTATACAATTGCTAAATCAAAAAATAACTTATTAAAGACCTTATATAAGTATTTGTAATAGTAACCATTCTTTTTAAAAAGGTTAATTTTTTGCTTCCATTTTTTAAAAAATACATTAAAAATAAAAGTTCTATTCTTAAAGCAAACTTATCACAAATAAATAAAACTCTCACTTTCTTATATATTCAAAGTAACAAAAAATCTATTATTCTTTATTTTTGCTTAACATACTATACCTATATATAATATAGTTTAATTATATAATTTACTTATACATTAGTAAAGCTATTTATCAAATATTTTAATAAATTTTTATTAATAAAACTTTTCTCTTGTGAAAGGTCTCATTTATAATAAAAATTTATTATTATTCATTATTTGAATATATTATGAATAATAAGATTATAAGGTTATAAAATACACTAATTTTTTATATTTAGGTATAAGCATTATGCTGAGTTTTAATATTTCTTTTTTTTTAAAAATAGGAGTATAGATATGATATTATTTTCATAATTATTTTAGGCCTGTATTCTCTCTTCTAATTATATTAGCATTAATAGTAATTCTTTTAGAATTCTAATTATAGAATTGACTGTAAAATGTATAAAAGAAGATGTAAATTTATCTTTAATTTTACTACCAATAAATTATACTAATAAATTATAAAAAATTATATAAACTATCTGTGATCTAATATACTGAAACATAATTTTTTTCATTTTGTATTGAAATTATTTTTATACTTGCCTTGTAAAATAATACCATTCTTTTTAACATATGTTTTTTAATTTATATTATTAGAAATAAATTTTCTAATGACTTTCCTATACGTGAAAATAAAATTGCCAATGAATTTTTTGCATGTATATCTAAATTAATAGTAAACTTATTGTAGAAATCAAAAAAAATAAGGTATATAATAAAAGTATTACTATGAAAATTAAAAGAATCCTTACTGATATTTATGAAAAACTTATCATAAAAGTTAACATTAAAATCATTAATGAACTTTCACATGTCTTTCTAAAGTTAATTCTTCTTTCATTGTGAAACTTAGCAAAATTAATTCAAAACTTAATAATTTATCAGAAAAATCGTTAAAATCAATTCATGTGAAATTAAATATATCTCTAAAATATTATTAACATATAATTCTCATAAACTACGACTGTTAGATGGAGTGTTCAAGCAGTTTGTTCTTTTTAATTAAGCAGTAATCTTTTAACAGTTTACAAGTTTTATTTCAGACTAATTATCAAAAGGGTTTATACTATTACAATGAGTAGAGATTTGATGGAATTATATTTATAAAATAATGTATTTATTCATAAGTAAAATAATAGAAATAAAAAAACAAAAGAAAATAAAGAAAATAGAATAGAGAAGAAAAGAAACAAAATACTAAAACTGAAATGTAATGTGATAGGCCAGTTGCCTCTAAAATTACTAAAACTAACTTGTTGAGTTCCTTTCTGTTTACTTTTTACATAAACTAAAAAGCTATCTATTTATATAGAATAAATTACATAGAGAGATATAACTAACATGTCTATTATATCAACTATATCTAATATGTCAACTATATCAACTATGTCAGTTATGTCACATATATCTAACATATCATATTATTACAGTTAATTCTTTAAGATGCTTATGAGTGATAAGCGAAGCAATATTTATGGGTGGTAAGCAGAAGGTTTAATTTGATATTTA